>CAUYLG010006637.1:0-156872 GCA_963573385.1 Cacajao melanocephalus | reverse complement strand
CTTGCTGATGAGGAGCTGCGATCCCCTGTAGGAGGAGAGGCATTCTGATTTCGGGTGTTCTCAGCCTTTTTGCACTGGTTTCTTCCCATTTTTGTGGATTTATCCATCTGTCGTCTTTGTAATTGCCGACTTTCAGATTGGGTCTGAGTGGACATCCGGCTTGTTGGTGATGAAGTTTTTTCTGTTTTTTAGTTTTCCTTCGGCGGACGCCCTTTCCCCACAGAGCTAGGCCTTCCCAGGTTCAGCTGTGCTTACTGTGAAACTCTCAGTCCTCAGCGCTTCCAATTGCTGTTCTCCTTGTGGGGATGGGACCAGCCGAGCCCGACTCAAAGGGCACCCCATCCCATATACTCCGCACTGAGAAGCGCCGTGCCGGGGCACCGACAAAACAGCCGTGCTGGCCAAAAAACTCACACTGGCGACCCATGTGGCTCCTCCACTGGGAATCTCCCGGTCTGTGGGCAACAAAAATTTGTCTGAAAGTGCGGCATCCACTGGCTCTCTGCACTTTCACTGGGAGCTACAATCCTGAGCTGCTGCTAATCGGCCATCTTGGATCTCTCTCTCGAGATTTTAATGTGTCTAGAGGTTTTCTCCCGAAAAGTTTTGAATTTGAATTGAGATTTTTTTAGGCCTTATGCCAAGATTAGAAAACACAAGATATGTGTATCATTACCTGTCTTCTTCAGTGGAAGATATTAACATTCAATTGTGTCAATCTTTTATAATAAACTCAGATCTACCTAGAACCTTTTCAGTTGTGATGAAGGCTCTTTGCCAATGGGTCGGAACTGAAGCTCTAGATGGTGTATATTTGCAGCTTATCACTTCTGCCTCCCCATTGAATACAGTAATAGTAGAATGACTTAGATGATAGCAGAACTAGCCAACATGGGTTGACATCTTTGGAAAGAATGAAGGAAGGAGGGTTGATAGTGATCTTTTTTGGAGATAGGGAAAGAAATCAAAGGATAGAAGCTAACGAGAAAAGAATTTTTTCACCTGAGATTGAAAATGATTCAGAACAGTAGCAAAATATTTGAGCAAAAGTATATTAGGGTTTTCCAGAGAAATAGCCAATAGGAAATATATAAGAAGGAGAGAGAGAAAGAGATTTATTATGATAATTGGTTTATATGATTATGGAGGCCAAGAAACTCCACCACTTGCTGTATGCAAGTTGGAAAACCAAGAAAACTCCAAAAGCCTGAGAACTGAAAAGAGGGAGTGATGCTGGTGTAAGTCTCAGAGTCCAAAGGACCAAGAACAAGTTGGTCTGCTGTCTGAGGGCAGAAGAAGATAGCCCAGCTGAAGAAGGGAGAGCAAAAATTCACCTTTCTTATGCCTTTTTGTTTTATGGAGACTCTGAATAGATTGGATACTACCTGTCCACACTGCTGAGAGAGAATCTTTTTCACTCATTCTACTCATTCAAATGCTAAGTTATTCCTGAAATACCCTCACAGGCACATTCGGAAATAATGTTTTACCAGCTATCTGGGCATCTCTTTGCCCAGCCAAGTTAACATGTAAACTATCACAAAGAGAAATTTCTGTTTGGTTATCAATTTACAATGTTCGTTGATGGAGAGGGGAGAGAGAAGAAAATATGAATCAGTGCAAGGTCCACAGTATTGTTGTTGATTATGACATTATTGCTGAGAAAATTCTTCAATTCTCAGAAATAGTTTCTTAGGTAATGAGTTGGTATGAGGAGCTTTGAATTAGTTAAATGCAGCTGGGTAATTGTGGATACTAGTTAGAGCAGATGTAGTAGTCATGCTTGAGAAAACTGAAAGGAACAAATAAATCCCATTATGTAGCTCAGGGAGCTAGTCTTCTGTTGTGAAAAAAACATAGAGTATGGAAGCAGATAGACTTGAATTTGATTTCCTCCTCTACCAATCTCTAGTGACTATGGGCAAGAAATTTAACTGTCTGAGCCTCCGTTTTCTTACATGTAGGGATCAAAAGGTGGTACTTGATAAAGTATTATTGCACAGATTGATGGCAGAATACTCATTTGATTCCCATTCTCTTGATCCTAATTAAGTGGACTGGAGATTTATGTGTCAGCATATATTAGTATGATGTCACCAGTGGAAACTGATATAATTGACTTCAGAAGGGGGAATACATAAGTAATTGTGGCATGTCAGTTGTTATGAACTCCTTTCTGGCTTTTAATTAATAATTTTCTATTTTAAAATTTCATTTTGACTATAACCAGTTGGTTAGTGATAAAATCCAAACCCCAAGACTTCCCAATATCTATACATGCCAGCATTTTCACTTTCATAATCAGCTATCCAGTAGGTTTGAGTTAAGAGTTTTGTTTCTTTTAAGGGAAGCTGTTTTGCTTTCATTTTTAATTATAACCTCACATCCGGATGTTTCCAGTATACTATTTGGAGAGCAATTTATGATTAACAAGTTAACATTTTTTTTTCAAGATTTGAACATGAACAGATGGTGCTTTTCAGTGTCTTTTTAAAGGTACTCTGGATCTCTTTCATATCAGAACCTAAAGTATGAATTTAACACTGTGTAACTGAAGATATATGGAAAGGCAGAAGTGAATCTATAGTTTCAAGTCCATATCAACACTTCTCCCTTACAGGAGAGATATTCTCTTCAATTTAGTAACATTCTTGTGATTGTTTGACATAATTAGAATCTGAATGAGAATCTTATATACTACTTTGATAGAAGCTTGAAATCTCCTAAAGATAACTAGATTTAAAAAGTTAATTTTATACAACCCGCAGTTTAAAATAGATATCCCAGAATTATGCATTAGCATGCTTAATCTTTTACATTAAAATTTGACCATATTTGACAAGGTTCCATGTGAAGACTAACAGAAATAAATACATTCTGTCAAACGTTCTTTATTGTCCTCACCTGATCACTGTGTTTTCTACCTCTCTACAAATTATTGGTTCCCAACCAAGTGAACTGCTTCATTAAGGTTATAACAAGTACTTAGCAAATGAAATGGTTTTGTACCTTCCATGTTGGTGTTATTTTTAGATAAATTCCAATTTTATACAAGGAATATACAAATATAAATTATCTCATGAGTTGTGGCTTTGGTCTACCCAAACCTGACAGTGGTACCAACAGATGTTTGAAGGTAAGTATAGTCATTTCTTCAAGGCTTCCTGAAGCAGGCACAGGGTCTGGAATCTTCTTTTAAGAAAAATAACTCTAAACATCTTCCTTCTTTATTCTTCACATATGTTAGCCATAATAGATTGGTAGACAATAAATAAGAGTAAAGAAAAGGATCTTTTTGTTTCTCCTATAATTATGATAATCAATAAGTACATGTCTTTTCTGCTCCACAAAAGACATGGAAATTTAAAAATAGCTCTAGGAAATATCTTAGGGTTAGGGGCAGAGGATGAGGCAGTTGACAAGAGATTGATGATAACAAAGCTGTTACACTCTAACAACTAAACCTATCTTGTATTTCAGTATTACCCATTTTTCAAAGCTTTCTCTGACCTTCCCAGGTTAAGCTGTTTCCGCTCCTTCTTTGAAACTCCTTTAAGGGATTTACGTGTTTGTGAGTCTATCTCCCTCATCAGATTGTAAGCCCCATGGGAACAAGATCCCTGTTTTACTAATCTTAAAATCTCCTGAACCCATGCTGTACTTGGTGAATAGTAGCCATTCAGTATACATTTGTGGAGTTTATTTAATTGAATTTCCAAGTGGAATATTCTTCCATGTCTCTATTGAGAGTAACTCAATATTACTGAGTTATCCTGCCAGTTTTTACATTTTCTCCCTGATAGTGATTTGGAATTCCTTCTAACCAGTGGAAAATTATATATTTCCTTAAAACATTGTATCCTAAAAGGGTCAATATTAATATGGTTGTGGCTTTCATTGCTTACAGTGGGAGCCCCATTTAATGAATACCTACTGTGTACTAGGTACTGTGCTATACATATTTATCCTATGAGATCAGTATTTTTATCTCCATTTTGCAGGTATGAAAACTGAAGTTTTAAGGAGCTAAGTGGTTTGCCAATTCTCACAGAATCAATAATATGCAGGACCAAGAGTTGAAGTCACTTCTTTCCAACTCTGATGTCCATACTATAAAACATTACAAAACATTATTCCAGGCCAGGCATGGTAGCTCATACCTGTAGTTCTAACAGTTTGGGAGGTGAAGGCAGAAGGATCACTTGAGCCCAGGAGTTTGGGTCTGCACTGAGCTATGATCATGCCACTGCAATCTGTCCTTGGGTGGCAAAGCAAGACTCCATCTCTTAAAAATATTATTCTGTACTGCCTACATACTGTGTCTACCTTTGTGCATGCCAGAAAATCATTAGATTCTTTAAAAATTCTGATTCATTAAATTGTTTTCAAAATATTTTTGAAAGTTTTCTAATTTTTTAAGATAAAATATTTGCCCTCCAGTATACAGACAGCCTTTGCCAGAGTACTGATCTCTGTGAAGTTAATGGATATGCTTTCTATTTTACGGTAGTCCCTCTCATCAAGAGAGGATACCTTCCAAGATCCCCAGTGAATGTCTGAAACCTTAGATGGTACTGAACCCTATACATACTATGTTTTTACTATACATATATACCTATGATAAAAGTTAATTTATAGATTAGGCACAATAATAAATTAACAACAATGACTAATAAAATAGAACAATTATAGCAATATACTATAATAATAAAGTTGAGTGAATGTGGTCTCTCTCTCTCTCTCTCTCTCAAAATATTTTATTCTACTGTACTCGCCCTTCTTGTGATTATATGAGATGACAAAATGCCTATATGATGAGATGAAGTGAGGTGAATGATGCAGGCATTGTGACATAGCTTTGGGTGATCCTGGATCTTTAAGCCATGATGATGTTGATGATTAGATGTCAGGATCAGATAATGTTAATGACTAATGGGCAGATAGTTTATATAGTGTGAATACCCTGGACAAAGGGATGTTTCACATTCCAGGTGGCATAGAGTGGGATAGCACAAGATTTAAGCAATGTTACTCAAAAATCACACAATGTAAAACTGATGAATTGTTTATTGTTGTAGTTTTTCACTTACTATTTTTGGACCATGGTTGACCACAAGTAACTGAAACTGTGGAAAGAGAATATGCAGATAAGGGGGCATTACTGTATCATCTGGATATGCTAATGAAAATAAAATATACTGGTGGTTGAGATCAGGGAAAAAAACAAAAACTTCTAAAAGGAGCACTCACATCATTGTCCACCTTACATAGATCAATTTAAAAACTCTTAATAAAATTAATCTGAAGTTATTTGTATAGTCAGTTAAAGTTATCCAATCAAGGTTACATTGAACAGTCACCCATTGCTGACACTGCTTTTGAATTTCCTTAGGACTGTAAAGCTGAAATGCTTAAATAGCTCTGAGGATGCGTCTGCATAATTTTATAATTTATTTTTTAGTTTCTGTTAATTGAATTCAAGTAGCATATCACCCTTCATTTTTTAGCCTTCTATTTATAAACCAGAATTTAGTGGTTACTTAGAGACCATAGTTTTTTTGGTCGTTTTACATTTGAATACATCTATCACACTAAGACCTTAATAGCCTAAAGATAAAGTGATTCTATCTTAAACAGAAAAAATGCTCAAGATAACTAACAGAAGATTATAAGGTCACTTAAAATTAAAAACTTTTATTTTCTCTAAAAATTGTCTACAGCAATGGAAATCACCCACTGAAAGCAAAAGAGTAAGTATTTATCCTAATTTGTGTTTTGACTTTGGGTGACAAAAGAAAAACAGTCTTAAATTTATACGCCATGTGTGAATCCTTTATTTGTTATTGTTATCAACATAATATTAAGAATGAAGAAGTTAAACAATTCTCTTTGGACTTAAAGGTGCCAGGATAATGCATAATTATTTTGGCACAAGAAGTCTCATGGCACCCATGTTTCTGTTCACTTTATAACTCACATCAAAAGGACTTAAAATGCTATAGGGATACAAATTCCACAGAGTGAATGAAGATCCAGACACAGCATGCAGGTTAGACACCTTGCTTCTTACATTCTGCTGAGAGTAATCAAAGAAACAAAACTCACTGATTAAAAACTCATTTAAATTATTTGGTATTTTGAGTAAGACTATGATTTGACTAATTTCTTAGAGGTTAAGAAGTGAGCAGTTTAGCAATGATGGTTTAGGCCAAGAATTTAAACTGCTAGAATTTTTCTTCTACCCACACAGGTGAAGGGATATTATCAGTAATTAGTGAGGAGAAGTGGAGGAATGGAGATTGATATGTGAACAGTAAATTCTTTTTTAAAATTTTCTGTATTAATGCATTTGTTTTTTATAATTATTCAACATGTAGATGTAATTTTTAAAATTTATTTTTTTTACTTTCGTGGGATGCATGTGCAGAACATACAGGTTTGTTACATAGTTATAAATGTGCCATGGCAGTTTGCTGCACCTAACAACCCATCATCTAGGTTTTAAGCCCACATACATTAGATATTTGTCCAAGTGCTCTCCCTCCCTTTGTCCCCCACCCCCTGACATGCCCCAGTGTGTGATGTTCCCTTATCTGTGTCCATGCATTCTCATTGTTCACCTCCCACTAACGAGTGAGAACATGTGGTGTTTGGTTTCCTGTTCCTATGTTAGTTTGCTGAGAATGATGGTTTCCAGCTTCATCCATGTCCCTGCAAAGGACATGAACTCACCCTTTTTTATGGCTGCATAGTATTCCATGGTGTATATGTGCTACATTTTCTTTATCCAGTCTATCATTGATGGGCATTTGGGTGGGTTCCAAGTTTTTGGTATTGTGAATAGTGCTGCAATAAACATATGTGTGCATTTGTCTTTATAGTAGAATGATTGTAATCCTTTGAGTATATATCCAGTAATGGGATTGCTGGGTAAAATGGTAAATTCTTATTGAAAATTCTGTACATAATTCTCACTTAGGAGTGTGGATTTAGTCATCCTCAATAAAACTTTCATCATCTTAAGAAAGGCTTTTAAAAACTGTTGAAAATTCTGCTATGGAACTAGGTTGACTCATCTGAATATGAAGATTCTGGTGCCTCAAAAGGACAAAACCAGGAACACAGATTGTACCTATCTCCCTCACATTATTTCATATAAGAGAATAAAGATAGATTTGATTTGCCAAAGACATTTTTTAAAATAAGGCTGCATATTCCAAAGTTCAATCTGAAATCTTTCACAATCATTGGAAAAGAAGAGTGAGCAGATATTTCTCTTATCCCTATGACTCAGGGGCCCTCAGGTGCTGTCTTTCCAACTCTCCTCTGATTCCTCTTACTACATTTTGCAAATGACCCTGTCCGTGTTCTCTTAACCTTCCTTATTTTCCTAGTGTAAGCGTTCATGTCCTGAACACTTGTAGGAGAAAACTTGTTTTGTTTCTTAAGGGAGAAAAAAAAATCTCAAACTTTCCCTGATTCCAGAAGAAAATAAACATATATTCACAAGGCATTTTTTTTTGTTTGTTTTGCCTTTGTTTGTTTGTTTCAGTCACAAACCCTTTCCCCACAAGAACCTGTTTTCCTAAGCGCTTGAAATTTGCTGTGCCTTGGGAGTATGATTTACATTTCCTTCAGAAAGTTTGGTGTTGACACAGCTTTCTTTTTTCTTTTAGCAATCTCCCATGTTAAAGAAGGTGCATTGTCTCATTTAAGGTTGCGAGGTCTAGAGTAGTAGTAATTTTATTTAATTTCAAGGATTAGAATCATTCCTTTTAAAGTCAGCAAGAATTCCATAAAGTGACCAGCATCCTATTAGCGCAACTCAAATCTGAGAACAATAGCCACTAATCAATTCAGGCAAAAATATTTAAATTATATTTTGAAAGTATATTAAGATCTTTAGAGTGAATAAAAGGTAGACTATGTGCTGAGTTTTGGAAACTTTAATCAATCCTGGACAGCATTTTGGGCTAACGTAGTTTAGGATAGCATTAAAAGTTATAAGAGGTGTAGGCCTACAGCCTTTGGAGTTTCTTTGTGTCACTTCCAGTCTCTTGCTTTATTACTTTACCATCTGCCTTCCTGATTTCCCCACCAGGCATCATCATGGTATCACAGTCTGCCTTGCATGGTGGTTTACATCTGGAGGCAATGCCATCCCCCTAGGCACTTTTTAGAAATGTTTGGTCAAGTTTGTTGCAATGACTGAGGAAAGCTGTGGGCATTTAGTGAGAGGAGGTCAGGGGTAATAAGCATCCAGCAGGGTGTGAGACAGTAGTGCACAATTATGTGCTCCAAATGTCAGTAGCACCCCCGTTAAGAAATACTGGACCTTTTAAATTGGTACCCCAATTTTGGGTTGACTAAACTGGCTTTTGCCTTTGAGACAGGTTATTTATCTGGGATTCCTAAAACATGCTTCAAGTAAATGATCAGGATGTGATTTCCCTCGTTGGCCTGAAAGATAGGAGGAGTATTTGGCAAAGAGAAATTCATAAAATGTGCTTGTCTTGGTGAACTCCATTCCCTTCTGTTGGGAAGCTGACATGGAGAACACAGAATCAGGCAGATTTACAGATGCCTATTTTCCTAGATGTTTCAAGATATAAAAGTGAAAACTCATACCAGGTAAGAAATGCATATGTTAGTATTATTTCTTTTAACACCGTTAAACTTCCTCCAAACAGAGGGAATGAAGAACATCAGTATTGGCTAATATGGGATGAGTGTTTGGTGCTTAGAATGCAGTGTTTATATAAAGAAAGTTAAAGAGAAAAAATTCCTGACAGATATGGACTATAAAATGGCAACTTAATCTTTTCATAAAGGATTAAGTCACAGGTAGGAGATGAGGAGGCTTCTTGATAAAATATCCAAGTGATGCTTCAAGGGATGGCAAGAAAGAGGTATAGAAAAGTAAAGTCCTGAAACCATGGGGGATGGGGAGAAGTAATGAAGCAAGAATAAAACCACCGATGTAGCAACCAAAATGTGTGTCCGTTAATTAAGGGTTTGAGGTTTATGGTCACATCTTTCTCTACTTTGGGAAACTCCAATTTTTATTAATCTCATTTTAGGTTAAAAAAAAAGAAAGGGAAAACCAAGAAAGCATATTCAATTTTCATTCATTCTAGAAACAAAAATATAGTTTCTCATATGTTTTATATCTACTTACAAAGTCTTTAGATCAATATTTTTTAAAAAATGCATTAAAGGGTTTGATGTAAACAAATCTGTTATACGTAAGCTGTTGCAAAACCTAGCATAACACCCTATTATCTATATTTTTATTGAAACAAAGTCTACAAACATGAACCTCCAGAACAAAAGATATGCCAAAAATGTAAAATCATTTCTACAACTAATGCAAGAAATGATTTGACATAGCAAAATTCAGGAAAAGAAGAATTAAACTGTTTGCTTTTGCCTCCTCAACTGAATTTTTAAAATATGAAGTGCCTAAGGTCTCTGCAATGATAACAAGTCACTTCATTTGCGCTTTTAAAGTTACATCTTGGAATATTTTCAAAACCAAGTCTTATAACCTGTTATCGGGAAGAGATAATACGAGGCTTTCCAAATGTCAAGGGAAAGGTCACATCTCTACGTCTGATCAGCAGGCATTTTCTAATTTTTGTTGTCCCCCGCTTATTCCAAGACTAGTAGGTTAGTTTGAAGATATCATGACAAATCCTCTATTTCAATTTGGTTATAATATGATATAGTTTTATTTTTTCATGTCTTCTCATGTTCCTCATATAGTTATTTACAATTATATCTGACCCACCAAAATGTAAAGCTCCGTTAGTTTTTTAATCTCTCAAACCCTACTATTAGAAATGTGCCTTGCATAATAGTAGGTGCTCAACAAATTATTGTTAAATGAATAAATGAAGGATTTATTTTCTTAATTAATTATTTCACAGTACAAGTCAAAAGATATTAAATTATTGAAAGAGCTTGGACCATATTGAATTTTTATGTGTACTCTCCTCAAAGTCAACCAATACCGGTGCAATAAGCATTGTGAACACACTTGACTATTATGCACAAAAATGCCAAAGTTTAAAACTTCATTTATACCATGTCCTAAGCTTGTTAGATGTTCTACTTTGGAGCAAGAAAATGTCATCGTTGAAGTGCTTGTTACATGGAAGATAGGGTGTATATCATACTACTTATTTGTTCAAAAAGTCTTCATCATCTATAGGATAAGCATCTGCAAGGCCTATTTACGCAAACTGGAAGGGTGAAAAATTTACCTTTCAAAAGACTGGGGACAAAACAACCATTTCTCAGGCTGTTCCAGCTCTAAAATTGTGCACCATTGAATTTGCTGGTGTATGGTGACTGACATAGGAAGGGGCTCTGAAATGAGTCACTAGGATAGCTGGGCACTTTAATGTCTATGTGTTTCAGTACAGATTCCCAGTTGGAAACTATTGATGTTTTGAGTGTGCTGTCAAAACCAATGAAGGCTGGCTGTGTTTTGTAGGCAGAGGTGAACCAACTTTCCTTCCTTTACTTTTCCTGCTAAATTTCCTTAGTTAGACTTACGGTTCTCCTTGTGCATCCTCATGGTAATTTCTTTCTCCAGTAAGTATTTAATCTCTCTCTGGAGCTGCTCCCTCTCCATTTATTCTCATTCACTATGACTACTATATCATCTCTTTGTCCCAAGTGATTCACATTAATAGTATGATTCTTGTGCTTTTAACAAAATCACTTTATAGTACTCTTCTTATTTTCAGCTTGCTTGTTAACAGCCTTTGAAATTGGTTATTTTCCTAGGCTGTCAGTGATTTGGAATTTTTCTAGAAACATCTGTTAGTATAAATTATGCTAGGATGAGTTTTTGTCTATTTAAGTGCCAGAATTCACTGCCACAAGAAAGAAGTTGGAATTACAGGAGCTTGATATCTTTTATACTTTGATTTATATGTAGTTTGAACCTCATAGACTTAAAACTTTGTAATTAATGAACAGTAGTGATCCCTATTTTTGATAGATGACTTAGAAATGATTCTGAGATATGGTCAGGCAGTTATAAGGATCACCAACAGATAATGATTATTGGCAATTGGACCTCCTAGCCCTGAAAACCAATACTTTTGCTTCACACCAACAGACCTCCCTCCTGCCCTCCATAATCCCAAAAACACATTGTACATTCCTAATCAGACTAAAAATGTACTTTTCCTCTGACCCTGTCTCTTGACGTCTTCATCATTGAACACTCACCTACACATACACAAATCAAGCCTCCTCCCAAGTGTCCCTACTAACCACTCTGTCCTGATAATAAGCTTAAATGCCCTTCCAACCTATTGTTTTGTAAAATCATTTTGAGCTGTCACTAAATTATAAATTTCTGAAAGCCAAGAGTTATATTTCTTAATAGTCTACAGTGTTAAATATATCATGGGGTTTTGGCATTCAATAAATATTTGGTGATTTCTAAGAGTCTAATTGAACCAGAAATTTTATCTTGTTTGTGAAGCAGTAAGTATTTTATGGAGTCATTAAAGAAGCAACTTATCTTTGGTGATTGACTTACAGCCATTACAATGATTGACAGAGAACCAGAGAAGCTCCTGGCCATTACAACTAGTTGCTAAGAAGCTGGGGAAACCAGATGTACAGCCTGAAGGAACACAGATATTTCACAACTATAGTTTAGTGGGGGGATTCATTCTCATTACTTTGTGGGAAGCTCCACACTCCTACTGATTAGCAGAGAAGATACAGCAATTGCATATTTTACAAATGTAATCCTATCTCGACCACACAATAATTTTGCTTCCAGTCTCTAGACAAACAAGAGTTTTAGTCCTTGCTTTGCTACAAAAGGCAAATATCAGGCTTTAGCATGTGAAATCATCTTTCAGTAATTACGAAGTCAATGGAGAAAACTGAATTATCCTTGTATTCTAATTTGCTATACAAAATGTTGACATGTAGCTCACTTGTATTTTTCCTTTAGAGAGTATCTATATCCACAATGACTGAATATAAGTGTTTTTGATTTTTTAAAATTATACTTTAAGTTTTGGGATACATGTGCAGAATGTGCAGGTTTGTTACGTAGGTATACACATGACATAATGGTTTTCTGTACCCATCAACCCATCATCTACATTAGGTATTTCTCCTAATGCTATCCCTCCCCTAACCCTCCACCCCCTGACAGGCCCCACTGTGGGATGTTCCTCTCCGTGTGTCCATGTGTTCTCATTGTTCAACTCCCACTTATGAGAGAGAATGTGCGGTGTTTGGTTTTCTGTTCTTGCGTTAGTTGGCTGAGAATAATGGTTTCCAGCTTCATCCATATCCCTGCAAAGGACATCAACTCATCTTTTTTATGGCTGCATAGTATTTCATATATATATATATATATATATATATATATGTATATATATATATATATGTATATATATATATATACATATATATATATATATGCGCCACATTTTCTTTATGCAGTCTAACATTGATGGGCATTTGGGTGGGTTCCAAGTCTTTGCTATTGTGAATAGTGCTTCAATAAACATACGTACGCATGTGTCTGTATAATAGAATGATTTATAATCCTTTGGATATGTACCCAGTAATGGGATTGCTGGGTCAAATGGTATTTCTATTTCTAGATCCTTGAGGAATCACCACATTGTCTTCCACAATGGTTGAACTAATTTACACTCCCACCAAGAGTGTAAAAGCATTCCTATTTCTCCACATTCTCTCCAGCATCTGTTGTTTCCAGACTTTTTAATGATTGTCGTTCTAACTGGCATGAGACAGTATCTCATTGTGGTTTAGACTTGCATATCTCTAATGACCAGTGATCATAAACTTTTTTTCATATGTTTGTTGGCTACATAAATGTATTCTTTTGAGATGTGTCTGTTCATATCCTTTGCCCACTTTTTGATGAGGTTGTTTTTTTCTTGTAAATTTGTTTAAGTTTCTTGTAGATTTCGGGTATTAGCCCTTTGTCAGATGGACAGATTGCAAACATTTTCTTCCATTCTGTAGGTTGCCTGTTCACTCTGATGATAGTTTCTTTTGCTGTGTAGAAGCTCTTTAGTTTAGTTAGATCTCATTTGTCAATTTTGGCTTTTGTTGCCATTGCTTTTGGTCATGAAGTCCTTGCCCATGCCTATGTCCTGAATGGTATTGCCTAGGTTTTCTTCTAGGTTTTACATGGTTTTAGGTCTTATGTTTAAGTCTTTAATCACTCTTGAGTTAATTTTAATGTAAGGTGTCAGGAAGGGGTCCAGTTTCTGCTTTCTGCACATGGTTAGCCAGTTTTCCCAACACCATTTATTAAATAGGAAATCCTTTCCCCTTTCCTTGTTTTTGTTAGGTTTGTCAGACATCCAATGGTTGTAGGTGTGTGATGTTATTTCTGAGGAGTCTGTTATGTTCCATTGGTCTATATCTCTGTTTTGGTACCAGTACCATGCTGTTTTGGTTACTGGAGCCTTGTAGTATAGTTTGAAGTTAGGTAGCATGATACCTCCAGCTTTGTTTTTTTTGCTTAGGATTGTCTTGGCTATATGGGCTCTTTTTTGCCTCCATATGAAATTTTAAATAGTTTTGTTCCAATTCTGTGAAGAAAGTCAATTGTAGGTTGATGGGGATAGCATTGAATCTATAAATTACTTTGGGAAGTATGGCCATTTTCACAATACTGATTCTCCCTATCCAAGAGCATGGAATGTATTTTGATTTATTTGTGTCCTCTCTTATTTCCTTGAGCAGTGGTTTGTGGCTCTCCTTGAAGAGGTCCTTTACATCCCTTGTAAGTTGTATTCCTAGGTATTTTGTTCCCTTTGTAGCAATTGTGAATAGAAGTTCTGTCATGATTTTGCTTTGTCTATTATTGGTGTATAGAAATGCCTGTGATTTTTGTACATTGATTTTGTTTCCTGAGAGTTTGCTGATGTTGCTTATCAGCTTAAGGAGATTTTGGGCTTCGATGATGGGGTTTTCTAAAACTACAATCATGCCATCTACAAACATAGACAGTTTGACTTCTTCTCTTCATATTTGAATATCCTTTATTTCTTTCTCTTGCCTGATTTTCCTGGCCAGAACTTCCAATACTGTGTTGAATAGGGGTGGTGAGAGAGGGCATCCTTGTTTTGTGCCGATTTTCAAAGGGAATGCTTCTAGCTTTTGCCCATTCAGTATGATATTGGCTGTGGTTTTGTCATAAATGGCTCTTATTATTTTGAAATACATTCCATCAATACCTAGTTTATTGAGAGTTTTTAGCATCAAGAGGTGTTGAATTTTATCGAAGGCCTCTTTTGTATCTATTGAGATAATCATGTGGTTTTTGTCATTAGTTCTTTTTATGTGGTGGATTACATTTATTGATTTGTGTATGTTGAACCAGCCTTGCTTCCCAGAGATGAAGCCGAGTTGATCGTGGTAGATAAGCTTTTTGAGGAGCATCAACATCAACAAAAAGGGCATCCACGCAAAAACCCCATCTGAAGATCATCAACATCAAAGACAAAAGATAGATAAATTCACGAAGATGCGGAAAAACCAGTGCAAAAAGATTGAAAATTCCAAAAGCCAGAATGCCTCTTTTCCTCCCAAGGATCACAACTCCTCACCAGCAAGGAAACAAAACAGGACAGAGACTGAGTTTGATGAATTGACAGAAGTAGGCTTCAGAACTAACTCCTCCAAACTAAAGGAGCATGTTCTAACCCAATGCAAGGAAGCTAAGAACCTTAAAAAAAAGGTTAAAGGAATTGCTAACTAGAACAATCAGTTTAGAGTAGAATGTAAATGACCTGATGTAGCCAAAAAACACAGCACGAGAACTTCGTGAAGCATACACAAGTATCAGGAGTCGAATGGATCAAGTGGAAGAAAGGATCTCAGAGATTGAAGATCAACTTAATGAAATAGCATGAAGACAAGATTAGAGAAAAAAGAATGAAAAGGAATGAACAAAGCCACCAAGAAATATTGGACTATGTAAAAAGATGAAACCTATGATTGATTGGAGTACCTGAAAGTGACGGGGAGAATGGAATCAAGTTGGAAAATACTGTTCAGGATGTTATCCAGGAGAACTTCCCCAACCTAGCAAGACAGGCCAACATTAAAATTCAGGAAATACAGAGAACACCACAAAGATACTCCTAGAAAAGTGCAACCCCAAGACACGTAATCATCAGATTCACCAAGGTTGAAATGAAGGAAAAAAATGTTAAAAGCAGCCAGAGAGAAAGAATGGGTTACCTACAAAGGGAATCCCATCAGACACAGTGGATTACTCTACAGAAACCCTACAAGCCAGAAGAGAGTGGGGGCCAATATTCAACATTCTTAAAGAAAATAATTTTCCACCCAGAATTTTATATCCAGCCAAACTAACCTTCATAAATGAAGGAGAAATAAAATTCTTTACAGACCAGCAAATGCTGAGAGATTTTTTCACCACCAGGCCTGCCTTACAAGAGCTCCTAAAGTAAGTACTAAACATGGAAAGGAAAAACTGGTACCAGCCATCGCAAAACATACCAAATTGTAAATACCATCAACACTATGAAGAAAGTGCACCAACTGATGGGCAAATTAACCAGCTAGCATTATAATGACAGGATCAAATTCACACATAACAATATTAACCTTAAATGTAGATGGGATAAATGCCCCATTTAAAAGACACAGACTGGCAAATTGGATAAAGTGTCAAGACCCACTGGTGTGTGTTGTTCAGGAAACCCATCTCATGTGCAAAGACACACATAGGCTCAAAATAAAGGGATGCAAGAATATTTACCAAGCAAATGAGAAGAAAAAGAAAGTAGGGGTTGCAATCCTAGTCTTTGATGAAGCACACTTTAAACCAACAAAGATCAGAAAGGACAAAGAACGGCATTGCATAATGGTAAAGGGATAATGCAACAGGAAGAGCTGACTACCCTAAATATATATACACTCAATACAGGAGTGCCCAGATTCACAGAGCAAGTTCTTAAAGACCTACAAAGAAACTTAGACTCCCGTACAAAATTAGTGGGAGACTTTAACACCTCACTGTCAAGATTAGACAGATTAACATGACAGAAAATTAACAAGGATATTTGGGACTTGAACTCAGCTTTGGACCAGGCAGAATTAATAGACATCTACAGAACTCTCCACCCTAAATCAACAGAATATACTTTCTTCTCAGCACCACATCACATTACACTTATTCTAAAATTTACCTCATAATTGGAAGTAAAACACTCCTCAGCAAACATAAAAGAATGGAAATCATAACAGTTTCTCAGACCACAGTGCAATCAAATTAGAACTCTGGATTAAGAAACTCACTCAAAACTGCATAGCTACGTGGAAACTGAACAGCTTGCTCCTGAATGACTAATGGGTAAATAATGAAATTAAGGCAGAAATAAGCAAATTCTTTGAAACTAATGAGAACAAAGACATTATGTACCAGAATCTCTCGGACACTGCTAATGCAGGGGTTAGAGGGGAATTTATAGCACTAAATGGCCACAGGAGAAAGCAGGAAAGATCTAAAATTGACACCCTAACATCAGCAGTTAAAAGAACTAGAGAAGCAAGAGCAAACAAATTCAAAAGCTAGCAGAAGACAAGAAATAACTAAGATTAGAGAAGAACTGAAAGAGAGAGAGAGACATGAAAAAACCCTTTAAAAAAACAGTGAATCCAGGAGCTTTTTTTTTTTTTTTGAAAAGATTAACAAAGTAGATAGACCACTACACTAGCTGGACTAATAAAGAAGAAAAGAGAGAAGAATGAAATAAACACAATAAAAAAATTATAAAGAGGGTATGACCACTAATCCCACAGAAATAAAAACTATCATCCTAGAATGCTATAAGCACCTCTACACAAATAAAGTAGAATATTTAGAAGAAATGAATAAATTCCTAGACACATACACCCTCCCAAGACTAAACCATGAAGAAGTCAAATTCCTGAATAGAACAATAACAATTTCTGAAATTGAAGTAGTAATTGATAGTCTACCAACCAAAAACAAACAAACAAACAAACAAACAAAGCCCAGGACCAGATGGATTCACAGCTGAATTCTACCAGAGGTACAAAGAGGAGCTGGTACCATTCCTTCTGAAACTGTTTCAAACAATTTATTTCTTATCAGCCAACACAGTGAGCTATCAGCTTGCTATATTAAACAGAGCCATTTAGATTAGTTGTGTGTTCTTGAGTAAGTTGCTTAACTTGTCTCATTTTCAAGGGCTTCATATAAAATATAGAATTCTGGAAAATGTCAAGGAGCAAAAAAAGAAAAAAAAAAAAGAAAAAAAAATGATGCAAGTGAAAAGGAGAAGGAAATAAGACTTTTCTTCTACTTTTATTGAAGTCCATTTGCTCATATGTTTAGATCTTATATGACAACAACGAGAAAAGGTAGATACTGTCTTCCTGAATGATGATGATAGGTAATAGTAGCAAAAAAACAAAAGTGAATTGGGGTGTATGAGGTAACACAGTATTGTTTGGTGGGAGAAAGGAAGACCATAATGTTCATAGTTGAAGAATCATCAGTAGACTTTTTTTTCCCCAGGAAATCAATAATTCATATTGGATTCAAAGCCCTTGAGCTCCTGATAGGCTGTTTAGTCATGTCCGTGTGTACGTTTTCCTTGTGGCGGAGGTCCTCTGTGCTCCTATTTTAAACAATTCTCCCAAGGTGGGATACTTTATTTGCATGAAATTAGTTATCATTTATTTACTACCCCAAATTTGTATCTGCCACTGAAACTTCTATTCTGAACTGTTTATTGCCTTCTCAGCATTTTCACTTTGATGCCTTGCAAAAGTATTAAACCAATGTATCCAAAACTGAGTTTATAATTTCTTATTGATAAATTCTCTCCTTCATCATTCTTAATATCAGGAATTGGCCCCATCATTTGACAACTGACCATGCCAGATACCATGACTCATTTGTCTACTTTACCACCTCTCATGTATCAGTCAATATGGACTCCTAAATCTTTTTTTTTTTTTTTGAAACCAAGTCTTGCTCTGTTACCCAGGCTGGGATGCAGTGGTGCAATCTCAACTCACTGCACTGTCCATCTCCCGGATTCAAGCAGTTCTGCCGCAGTTTCCCAAGTAGTGGGATTACAGGTGACTGCCACCACGTGCGGCTAACTTTTATATTTTTAGTAGAGGTGCGGTTTTGCCATGTTGGCAAGGCTGGTCTTGAACTCCTGACCTCAGGTGATCCACCCACCTCAGCCTCCCAAAGTGCTGGGATTACAGACATGAGCCACTGTGCCTGGCCTAAATCTTTCTTGAATATGTCTTTCAATCTCTGTTTTTCTTCTATCAGTCTAATTCAAATCATCATCATCTCTAACATGAATTGCTAACTAGTCTCTCCATATTCAATTCTTATTCCATGCCAATCCATATTCCACATAGAAGCTACAGTGAGATTTCTAAGAGATAAATCTTATTACAATTTGTCCCCACTTAAAGTTGTTGACAGCATTTCATTTTAAAGACACAGTTCATAATGTTTAATGATAGCCCACAAAATGCTGGGTGATTATCCCCTGCTAGCTTTTTCTTAGGCCAATCCCTCCCTTTCTCCTTGTACTGCAGCCTCACTCCTCTTCTTTTTTCAAGCTCCTTCCCATACTGGAAACTTTGAACGTGCTTCTTCTCTTATCTGGAATATTCTGCGCCCCTTTCTCCCAAGGATTTTCTACTTTTATTACATTGTCAGCTTAATTCATATTTCTTCAAAGGAAGCCTTCCTTAACTATGCATAAAACAGTCAGGATTCTCATAAAGGTACTTCCTCATAGTATCCTTTGATTTTGTTAATAGACTCACGTGCCTTATGCCCCAACAATCACTTCTGCAGGTTAAGAAACCTGGCAGTGGTGGTGAAGTTGTTAAGACCAATAATTTTCATCCACATTCTTGTTCCTAAGAAACATGACAGAAGGCGTTAGAGTTTAGTTTTCCCTAGGGTTTTTAACCTCTGTGTTTTTTTTTTTTTTTGGTGCTTGACACTTTCTTTGAGCTTTATATATGAGGTCAATAAGGTGAAGATGGGTGATGTCATTCACGTTTAACCATCATGATAAATGATTCAGCTCCATATCCTGTCATCTGTCATTAGACCATTAGCCATCATTCAGTTGCCAGTTAATCTGCTAATTTTATTCTGATAAGGAGCAGTTGGCTTATAGAAAGAATGTTATGGTTCAAGTTATTATTTTCAGGAAAGATAGTTAAGGAGCTTAAAGGCAGGGTATTTATTGTTCAATGAACCTCAACACAGTTCTTGAAAATTTTAGGGAAAAGAGCAGAGATGCTGTAGCTTTGCTGAAAACGACAAAATTCCTGAGTTATGATCAGGAGTAACCCTCCACCTAATCTTTCAGGAAGTATTTGTTCTCTCATGTAGAATTGGCATACATGACACAGGATCGTATGGCTTTCCATGCTAACTGCTCTAGTTTGGTTATCCTTTCAAGGCTTCGGTAAATGTATTAGTTACTAGTGCTAATGTAATGAATTATAACTTAGTGGTTTAGAACAACACAAACTTATTATCTGCATTTCCTGAGGTCAGAAGTCAAAAGTGAGTCTTACAGGAATAAAATCAAAGTGCCAGCAGGGCTGTGTGTTTTTTAGAGGTTCCGGGAGAGAATCTTCTTCCTTGCCTTTTCCAGCTTCTGGAGGCTGCCTGCATTCCTTTGCTTGTGGCTTCTTCCTCCGACTTGAAAGTGCATTGCTCCAACCCCTGCTTCTGTCATTACATCTTCTTTTCTAGCTCTGATTCCACCTTCCTCTTATAAAGCCCCTTTGGATTACATTGGGCTCACCTGGATAACCCTAGCTAATGATAATCTTCCCGTGTTAAGCTCCTTAACTTAATCACGCATATGAAATCCCTTTTACCATGTAAGGTAATGGTCAGCGGTTCTGGAGATTAATACACTGGTATCTTTGAAAGGGCTATTCTTCTGTTTACCATGGTGAAATAAATCTAACAATTCCATATTCCTAAAAATGCTAATCCGGTAGGGTTTGAGTCCCAAAACAAAAGTTGTAGCATGCCATTTTCTCTTTGGTGCCTCACTTAAAGTCTTACTTTTTCCCACATAAAATGCTATGTATATATTGCAGTTGCTTATCATTAGTGTCTTTAATTACGTTTCGATCATTGTTCAAATGTGAAGGATAATTTGTTAACTTAAATTCTGACCTCTGATCTAATAGAAATTAGCTTGTGAAACTGAAGAGAGTAGGACTGTTTAAAAATACAAGACTATGGTTTTCCTTACTTACATATGAAATTATGTCACATTATAGCTGACTAAAAGGCAATAAAGATTAGGGGAACTAAACAGTCCAACTCAACCTTCAAGATACAACCTAAATGTTCTCTTTTGTGGAATTATTGCTGACCTCCTTAATATAACTAGGCAATACTTTCACTTTGCTATGAAGGCATTGTATGTACAACTCTATTATAGTATTTGCCAGTGTTGTATTGATCTAGCTACATGACTGTCTCCCAAACTACCTGTAAGATCCTCAAGGGAAATGACTCTGTTTCATTTTTCTTAGTACTGATGCTGCCTATTACAGTGTCTGACACATGGCTGGTATTTTAATGATGCTTTATAAGGAAATGAATCCCTTTGCAAACTTGCTTTATATTCTTCTACTAATTAATTGACTAGCTAGTTTTCAAGATTGACTGAGGAGCACAATAATTGGACTGCTTGAAAGAGTAAAGATGAAACAATAGAAATCTTCCATTCCTGAGAAAGCAAATTTAAGCACATGCCCTTACTAATGATGAGTCAGTAGTGTTAATTCCCAGCCTAAAGAACACTCCAATACATGATCAGTAGAGATTCACAGCCATGTATTCAAAAGTATTGGTAAAGAAAAGTAACCATGCCTTCAAAGGAATTAGATAGGATATAAACATTTTAGTGAAAATTTAAAATACTGCATTGAGTTAATTAAATTAACTTAAATCTAAATAAACAGCCCAGTCATGGTGGTTCATGCCTGTAATCTGAGAGGCCGAGGTGGGCAGATCTCCAGAGGTCAGGAGTTTGAGACCAGCCTGGCCAACATGGTGAAACCCCAACTCTACTATTAAAATATTAAAGATTAGCTGGATATGCTCGCTTGAACTGAGGAGGCAGAGGTTGCAGTGAACCAAGATGGTGCCACTGCACTCCAGGCTGGATGACAGTGGAGACTCTGTCTCAATAAATAAATAAACAATGAAATTATTTAGTTCTGTAGCTAGATTCAGTGCATATGAATCTAATTCAGTTCTCTGTTCTACCAGTAATATTTATACCCAATTATATTCATTTTCAGCTTGCTTTTTTGCAGATTAAAAAATCATATGCTTTTAATATCTATTTAAGAGTTGCCTTTATCCCTTTGGTTATTTAGCAGCAATCTTATTGTTTCCTTAAGCTTCACTCTAGCTTTCCTCAAGGTTCGAGCACACAGACAGAAAGCCTATGTTACAAATAGCGGTCCCCAAACTTCCAGAATCTGGTCCATAGGTTGTGAAGGTTTTCTAGCCACGATATTTTTAATGGCTTTCCAAACCACACTGGCATATGCTTCCTGAAAATCATGAGAATACCACAGCCAGTGATTTCCAATACTGACTCAGCATCAGAATCACTTGTGGTTCTTTATAAAAGTAAGATTCTAGGGACCGATCTGAGATCCTTATCAGGAAGCCTGGAAAAGGGTTTGAGTAGCTTTCAAAAGTCCCATTGAAAATTCTGATATGCAGCAGTGATGTTGGGAGCCTATGGCCTACCTTTAAGTATGAAGTGATTATGTCCATAAATTGAGAAGTTGGGGGCAAAGTATGAAGAGGCATATCTGAAACACAGGATGTCCCAGCTATTATCCTCCTAAGACTGTTTCCTATTTGTTAGCTGCATTCATAGTGCATATGATTTCAGTGCATTTTTCAAAAGGATGGTTAAGTGAAATTATAAATATAAAGAACCTAGAACAGTTCTTCCACATAATAGATTCTGAATAAATATTAGTTTACTTTCTTTATGTTTGTTTGTTTTTATTGTCAGTTCAGGTCCGAAAACTGTGATAATCTCTTCTGTCATGGGCATGTTTTCCCTTGAAGGGAGATGATGATATTAATAGTCTGAACTTATCACATTTATATTTTGTCACACTACAAATATGAAGGGTCAAAAGAGTTCAGGTTACTAGGTGGGAAGGTATGTGTATATATAAATATATAAATGTGTGTATTATATGCACATGGTGATGAATATATTTAAATAGGTACACAGACACACATATACCCATCTACCTGCAAGGCATTTCACTTCATCATTGTCAACAGCTATTGTGAGTTACTTGGAGAGTGATTCAGAAGCGATTAATAGGAATAATATTAAAATAGGTATTTTTCCCTTAAGAAAAAAAGCATTCTTATGTCACTCTTTCAGTATCCTATTAACCTGGGAGGAAGGGAACCATAACAGACCTATTCGAAAAGCCCATTGGAATATCTTAGTCTTCTCTTCCTCTAGGTCACTTTTTAAGCTTGAAGAACAGAACCTTGCTGGAAAGAGAATTAGAGGAAGAGTGTTTTTCAATTTAACCTCTGACATTTCTAATTGTTCTCATCCAGCTTCACAGGCTCCTCTTTACCCACTAACTGCTAAAATACCACTCTTCCCAGGGCTGGATACACTTCATCTATTCTCTTTGAGTGATGTAATTCACTTATATTGTGCATAAAATGATGCTAATGACACACAAATCTATATGTCTACCTAACCTTCAACTTAATATATTTTCATCAAAACCTGCTCTATTTAGTATGTTTCTCAGCTTCATGGGTTATCCTTTTATGTTTTAAAAAGCCCACACAATAAACTCGGAAGCCAGTGGAATTGATTACTTCCATCTTTGTGCTGACACATACATCTCCACTGGCATTTTTCCAAAAACATTTTCTGCCAAACGGAAGGGAATATTCCAAAATACACTGAGTATTCTACTTTAGGAAAACCCTGAAATACCTAATTTAAATTCACGAATTGCATAAGTTAGTTGTTGGTTATTTAGATTTATTACTAACCACTGCCTACTTGGCATCTACCAACCCAGGCCTGGTGCTGAGCTCTGAAGGTCGAGAGTTGAGAAGAGACAGCCCCTTTCCTTAGAGAGTATAGTCTGCAAGTGAGAAATGGAGAAGATCATTATACAAAATGATTTATTGTAGGGTTTCTCTTAGTGGCAATTTTGTCAGGAGCCTTTAATGTATCTTTTGATTTATATATCATCTTGTCAACATGCTTAGGTTGTCCATCAGATGCATAAAATATGTAATATTTGTAGATTGCAAAACTGAGTTAGTTCGAATTGAGGAGGGAGAAGCTTTTTTGTTCACTTTGATTATATAAGGTTCAACCTTTCAGAGCATGCCAGAGCCACACTGATTTTAAAAATGTCATTAAACAGAGCTATCTTAACTCAACTTTGTCATCTTGCCCATGACATGTGAAGGCACTAAAAGGCTCAGCCATTGTATCCAGCTGTTAGGTACTGCCTGCTGCATCTGAAATTCTAAAATTCAGGCAAGCCTCTTATTAAACCAGAAGTACCATGGCACCACAGATCACTCAGTAGCTACCACATAAGGACTATTTCCAGCCTCTAAAGCCCAGAAAAGAAATAAGAACACTATCAGTGACTTGTATGTTCAATTCCATATGACATTGTTTTGGACAGATTAGAAAGAAGCCAGATGCAGAGAAATAGTGATCTTACAGCAGCTGTAACAAATAGGCAAGTAGAAACCTAAATGTACATTTTACTTTGCCCTGTTCTTCATTGATAACATTTGTTATAGATTCACAAATTTTTTTATATCACGTCTTGTAGGGGATATTAACCATATGTTAGCTTGACATAGTTTAGTCACTCTTGTCAAGCCTGGTCTCCAGGTCCAGAATTTGAAAGCTCATAGTGTAGTCAGATAATACTCTATCCAGTTATTCAATAATCATTTGCTTGTAGCATTTGCCCAGCACCTTGCTGATAAATTTTGCTGTAAATTTTACTTTGTTGTCAAGTTTTCCTAGTAAATGACCTTTGTAGTCGTTTGTTTTGTCTGAGATACTGGCAACGTCCCTGAGCTACAGATCTCTTCTGCAAATGATTCATACAAGTCTATGTCGGGGGTCTGTGTCTGCCCAACTCATCATTGTGCTGAGACTGAGAAGTTCCTGCCTCATCAGGTGTTTACAACATCTACGCACTCCTGTTTCCTTTCAAAAGTCAACTGCCTCCTAGCCTAGGGGATTTTTAGTCATAGAGGTGGGAAAAGTTGTCATTTCTCATCCTATATTCCCCCAAATCTACAGGGAGTTATTTCTGTTTCTCCAGTTAAGAAATAGACTTTCAAAACTCAAAAGCCAAAAATTAAATCCCAGTTTGTTTGTTTTGGAGCTATTTCTTACTTGAAGCAGTGAATGCAGAATGACCTTGCTGACTGAATAGAGCAAAGGGCATGTGTTTATGAAAATGCATATGTTTAAAAAGGCTTATTTGCTTATTTAAAATGTTTTCTGCTACTGCAGATTTCTTGGTGAACCTGGAATTTGAATAAGAGGAGACTTGATAACCTTCCTGGTTACTCTGGCTAGGTCAGGAAGAGACCTAATAAAACAGCCCATCTCTGTAAGCCTAGCAAATCTTCAATCGCCATGATAGTTACATGCTTCCTTCCATAATTATTATTAAACAAGGTCCTGATAATTTTGTCTGTGTTTACTCTCGTACCCTTGATGCATTTACATTGTCAGGTTTGTCAGTGTAAGAATCTCCCATGTTAGTCCTGGAGACACCTACCTTTCTTTCTACTAGGTGGCCATATTATTATTACTGTGTGCTTGGCCATGTTTTCTAATTTGCTGAATTTTGAATCCTTTGTAAGTTTTGACTTTGTTCAAATCTCTTATTTGTTCTAATAATGTTGCTGATATTTAACCTTAAAAAAGTAAGGCTAACTAGAGACAGAAAAGCTAGCTTTAGAAGCATGGTGAATATTTAGGTAGTCATACCTTCCAAACCTTGAACTTTGAGACTCAAAGATTACTTACCTGGAAGTCCCAAAGTGGGAAGTGAAGTCAGCTCTCTCTGTTTACCATGGCTTATTCTCTGCAACAAGCAAAAGGAGTCCATACTCCCACTCTGGGTGGGGCCAATGGCTAGCAGAGACTTTCAGCATGTGTTCAAATAGGGGTTCATGAATTCTCTGAAATCTCAGAAGATATAACTACAACCAGTAGAAGGTTGATTTTGTTTCTTTATGTGTCTCTCAGTATGCTGTGGCTCCCTTGAGGGCAGGAAATGACTGTTACTTATCTTTGAATCCCTAGCTCCTAACCAGAAAAAAGACATCTGACAATAAAATATACTCAAACAATGTTAATTTACTAAAGTGAGCTGAACTAGTTTATGTACTTAAAGACATTATTTATTCACAAAATCTTTACTGCATACCTACTGCGTAATGAATGTGTACAAGGCATACAACAAAAAGGCAACTATGGCCCCCTGCCTGTAAAAACCTTACAGTCTGAAAAGATAGATATAACCCAGTGAAAAGAACATTAACTTTCGAATCATGACTTGAACTCTTGTTCTGTCACTTATCAGCTATCACACTAGACATGTCACAACCTCTCTGGTTTCTTCACTTTTTAAAAGTTTCTTCACTTTTTTCAAAAATATGGTATACTAACTACTGTGTAACTACTTCATTATTATGAAGGTTAAATGAGACAATATGAGATAAGTTGTATCTTCAATTATTATAATCTTCCCTCCCTTCTAAGTACCCTGTAAATAGAGCAAGAAATGGATTTCATTCACCCCAATAAGAACAGTCTGGTTCAGTGAAGTTAGCAGTGCTTCCAGGCTCAAATAGCCGGTAAGTAGTAAGACAAAACTCTACCTAGCATCTGCAGCATTAGGGCAATTTCCATTCTGCATCTCACACCTCCTCACACTCTGATTCTATTCTGAATGTCATTGCTTTTCCTCAGTGTAACATTGCTTGTACCAATGATAACTTCCAAGTGAAATCTTACATCAAGCTTTTTGCATGGAATACTAAGAATCTGTTTGGCTCTGGCTTTCGTCTCCTCCCATGGGTTTGTGGGTTGTGGTGTTTTCGTTTTTCTTCTTTGCTTTTTTAATAGTTTCGAAAGGACAGACATATATTTGATCAGGCTGTGGCAGCAGATCACCTTGGCTTTGATGCTGCTCCTGTTGTCAGAAGACTACATTAGCGGGAGCTCCCACAGAAGGAGCACAGAATAGATGTGTTTCACATGCAATTGATTGAAATTTGAGATTACCCTGGCTTCCATCATTTACAACCTCTATAGAAAATTGGTTTTTAGAAGAAGTGGTATCTTGCTTAATCATTCCCTCAACCTTTTGATCCTCTTCCCTGTTGATAATCACTGCTTAGCATATTTCTTGCTGCTGAGAAAGTGGGCAGGCAGCTACTGTAGCCTGTAGCAGATTCTAAGGTTGCTCCTTAGCGGGTTGGCAAAGGATACCTTGTGAAGCTGAAGATTTTAAAAATGTATTTGTTTCTTTTACCCTGGAGAGCCTGAGCAATCAGTCTTGGGTTTTTTTTCTCTAAACTGTTTATGCTTATGAAGGAAATAATTTAATCAACTTGTGAAAGTGGATTTTTTTCCCAAGCATTTTCAGCTTTGATAGCTAATTCACATATATGCTATAAGAGCTTTGCAGGTTGATTTGGGGGCCTTCTATGCAGCCTGTCCGTGCTATTTTTTGTTGTTAGGTTGCTTTTGTTAAGCAATATGAGATAATTTTTAAAATTAATTTAAAATCAATAACCGTCACCTTTGAAAATCTACAGTTAATTAGGTGTTTGGCTACATTTAGAATTTGGTATGATTGAAACTGGCTTTTTTTCTCTCCTGTGTTTAGTCTCCAAACTCTCTGACCCAAAGCATAGAGCTACTCTGAGTCACTGATGGACGTAATCCAAGATAAATACAGCAGAAATGCATTCCTGGGTTCTGCATATCTAAATATGAGGTATAATGAAATAATTTCTACTGGCTTATTAATATATCTTTTAGGGTAACTCCTCACTCTCCATGCATAACCTATAACAGTGTTGGAAACGTGTTTCATTTCAGTAGTTGTAGGCTTTATAGAAATCTCTATTGGGAAGGATTCTGAGACCGTATCCAGACTTAGTAAGACAAATGCTTTGATGGATTAGCAGTGTGTGCTATGGATACAGCAAGAGTCAGGAGTGGTCCTACCATGGCCATCATCTGTATTTCGGCTGGACAATTTTATGTTATATGTAGTTGCTTCCTATAAGAGAATACCTTTTTTTGTTGTTATGAATGGAATCCCAAGCAGGGTACCTCTGGCCACTGTCAAGCCCATTTTAAAGATCTTTAGTCAGATTTTTCTTTGTGTAGCCCTAATGTAATGTATTACTCTGTCTTGGTATATTATTCCTGTGTACCAGGAATTATAAATAATTCACTCTCCCAACACCTTTGGATTTTCAGATCGCCATGCCTTTGCTTGAGCTATCTCTTCTACCTAAAAATACTGTCCTTTCTTTTCTCATTTAGAGAAAATTTTCTCACTGTTCATGGGCTGCCTGAAATATTGTCTATTCCTCTGTAAACCTCCCCCAATCTTCCTTGGTAGTATAAATGGCTCCCTTTTTCATGTATTCAAAACAATTAGTTGAATATTGTTACACTGCCATGTTGCTCTGTAATTACTTGTTTATATGCTAGAATCTAGCCAGAATATTATACATATGTTTGTAGACTTGAAGTGGAATGAATATGGTTCAGAAAAACCCACAGTTCCTTATTTAAAATTATTGAACTTATAAAGTTTATAAAGAATACAGTGGGTGCAAATATAATGGCAATGAAGGCTGAGACGGTAGAAGGAAGGAGATAGTGAAGAAAAGAGAAATACATATTTGACGTAAACTCCAACAAAGAAAACAGTAAAACTATGTGTAGTCAAAGAAGAACATTTACAAGAAGGACCAGGAAATTGATCCAGGCTAATCCTTAGAAGTGTATGTATAGTTTCTGCATGTTCTTAGACTGAGATCTGAGTTGACTCTTTCCTAGATAGACGTGTGTAGTAGACCTAAGTCTTCTTTGCAAGTATCTGAAAACTTTAATGAATTTTTACCTGGTTAGAAGGGAAATAGGTGGAGACTAAATAAACTGGGAAGTACACATCCCTCCTAATTGTTTTCAGATTCTCTTTTCAAAATACCATGTACATAAAACCAAACATGTAGTCAGAGAATTGAGCTGCGTCTCATGTCCACCAGTCATTAAAAAGGTTGTGTGGAAGTATGCTAACCTGTCCAATACATTGCTCTCCACTGTCCTGAAGCAAGTATCTCTTCCCAGGTAGTACTCTATTTCATTAAAATTAGCTGAAAGTGTACAGTTTATAAAGAAATTCCATGTATTTTATTTCACTGAATCATTACCAAAAATATTTTTTAAAAACTTAAACCGTACAAGCATGGAGCTGTATGCATTTTAAATATGGAGTTACTCAGAAAGGTTAAGCAACTGGTCCAAGGCTGCAGAAAACAATCTAACTGGGCTTTATACTGGGTCCTCAGTGCACTGCAAATCCCAGGCTCTTTTATTTGAATTTTCAGAATTGCTTTATTTCTTTGACCATAGCCATTTCTTTTATTTTATTAACTTTATTTATCTTTCTGTTTTATCTCTTCATCAGACTCTAAGCTCCTTGCATGCCTTTTTCTTCCATAGAAGCCAATTTGGTGCTAGCATGTTGCCTTGTTATTTGCAATGAAATAGTGCCTGGTTTCTTTAAGTGTATTTTAAATAAGCATGGTGTTTGTTCAATATACATGTTGGTTTAATGAGGGAGTAAAGGAAGGAATGGATTAAAGAATAAGAAATGAAATTAATCTCATACTGTTAACCATATAGATAGATGGTTTCCATTTTCCACAACAAATTAATATATGTCAGATGATAAGGAAAAGCCCACCTGAGACACTCACTTAACTAAGAAAACATTGTGAAGGGAGAGAAGATAGAGAGGTTTATCCAGGAAAACTGTCAAACTTCCTCAAATAGGGAATTTCAGATGGCGAGGGTAGCCGTAGTAAAGGTCTAAATGGCAAGAACTGGCACTGGGTCAGAAGCTATTAGAAGAATGAAACTGGACAATCCATTAGACTGCAGGCTTTTAAAAATGGAATTGTGAACTTTTGCAGCCACATAAACAGCTGGGCCTGAACAATTAAAGGTAAGCTTTAAATTGTGATAAAAGGATCTACATTAAATAGATACAGCTATTTCATTGGGCAGGTGAATCCTGAGCCCATGTGAATTGGCTAATAAATTCCTTTGGGAAGACAAGGATAAGCAGAGTTGGTAGGAGGGAAGCAGAATAGAACTAATACCTCTTTTTCTATTAAAAAAATTTTTTTTATTATACTTTAGGTTCTGGGGTACATATGCAGATCATGCAGGATTGTTGCATAGGTACATACATGGCAAGGTGGTTGGCTGCCTCCATTCCCCCATCACCTGTATCTGGCATTTCTCCCCATGTTATCCCTCCCCAACCTCCCCACCCCCCACTGTGCCTCCCCAGCCCTTCCCCCGACAGACCCCAGTGTGTGATGCTCCCCTCCCTGTGTCCATGTGTTCTCATTGTTCAACATCTGCCTATGAGTGAGAACATGCAGTATTTGATTTTCTGTTCTTGTGTCAGTTTGCTGAGAATGATGGTTTCCAGATTCATCCATGTCCCTACAAAGGACACGAATTAATGGTGTTTTATGGCTGCATAGTATTCCATGGTGTATATGTGCCACATTGTCCTTGTCCAGTCTATCATTGATGGGCATTTGGGTTGGTTCCAGGTCTTTGCTATCATAAACAGTGCCACAGTGAACATACATGTGCATGTGTCTTTATAACAGAATGATTTATAATCCTCTGGGTATATACCCAGTAATGGGATTGCTGGGTCAAATGGAAATTCTATTTCTAGGTCCTTGAGAAATTGCCACACTGTCTTCCACAATGGTTGGACTAATTTACCCTCCCACCAACAGTGTAAAGGTGTTCCTATTTCTCCACATCCTCTCCAGCATCTGTTGTCTCCAGATTTTTTATGATCGCCATTCTAACTGGCGTGAGGTGGTATCTCAATGTGGTATTGATTTGCAATGACCAGTGATGATGAGCATTTTTTCATATGTTTATTGGCCTCATATATGTCTTCTTTTGAAAAGTGGCTGTTCGTATCCTTCGCCCACTGTTGAATGGGTTTGTTTTTTTCTTGTAAATCTGTTTTAGTTCTTTGTAGATTCTGGATATTAGCCCTTTGTCGGATGGGTAGATTGCAAAATTTTTTTTCCCATTCTGTTGGTTGCCGGTTCACTCTAATGATTGTTCTTTTGCTGTATACAGAAGCTCTTTAGTTTAATTAGATCCCATTTGTCATTTTTGGCTTTTGTTGCCATTGCTTTTGGTGTTTTAACCTAAAACCCTAGAAGAAAACCTAGGCAATGTCATTCGAAACTATCTCTGAAACTTCCTCTAGGTTACAGTTACTATGCCAGTAGTATGAATATGAAATATTGAAATAATAGAAAATCACAATTCAGAAAGGGTCAGTATTGTCAGAAGTTACACAGCTGGTAGCAGAGCTTGAATCTGAATCTAGCCATACCAATCTAGCAACTCTAAACCTACTGCTATTTCTACAGACTTCTCTAAGGCCCATGAGCAAACAGATTCTTTTTCACATGCTGATCCCTCTTTCTGTTTCTTCACCTGATCTCCTTTATGAAGCCCGTTCTTTTATCTCTCAGCTTTCGTGACCACCACTGGGAATTGTTCCCTGACCCTCAAACATGAGAAGGGTCCTTTTTTGTTCCTATAGCAACTTGTGCTGCTACCAAGTACTGTTTTAGTGGTGTTTCTCATACTGTATTGTGGTTGTTTACTTCTTTGTTTTACTCTAATTAATTGTGAGCTCCTTAAAAGTCCCTAGCATATGATATAGTGCATGAACACATAGTAAGTGTTCAGTAAATATTTACTGGATGAATAAATAAGTGAATGCTCTTTTTAACTCAAAGCTAATGTTTTTTTTCTTTTTCATTCTTAGTATTTTTTTATTACTCCTCCTCACTTCTTTTCATGGATAACCCAATTTCCACTTGGCTTTGGGAATTCTCTTATTTTCAGTGTTTTTGTTTTTCTTGCTTGACTTTTGTATCTTTTGTTAAATGTTCTGGATTAGATACTAATGCACAATATTCTAGAACATTAGATACTTTACCAAGCTGTCAGTAAACTGGCAATGAAAAGAAGACAGAGTTTGGTCTACCTATGTGTGTTACTACTAACACAGGTGTCTTTTATGATTATTTCACAGACACCATTATGTGATTCATTAGATGAATTTCTTTACCAGTCAATTTAGAAGTATAGTATAGGCATGAGATGGCTTTTTGACAGGAGGTGGAGGGGAATTTGATTAATGGTGTAAATGAAAGTCACCATTAATATAGCTTTTTATTTTCAACAATAGAAAATCCCAGTCCATATACATAAAATGCATTCTACCTACAAATGAAGCCCTAGCTTCACTGTCAGAATATTACTTTCTAAGGATGAGTCAATCAGAAAGAATTTAATGAACATTTTCTGCTATTGTGCTTGTCCCCACTGGGAGTAGGGTTGAGGTGGTGACAAACAAAGAAAGGTAGATTGTGGGCCGCACCTGAGGAGTTTACAATATTATTGTAGGAATATGATTAACATATGTGAAACAATTATGAAGGCAAGGAGGTATATCATTTAGTGCTAGCTTATGAACAAGACAGTAAATAATTTTTTTTTAATTCAAAGAGGTTGAAATTTATTGATTTGTTCATTCAACAAATATGTGTTGATTTCTGGTCATACATAAAACATTGTGCTATGTCCTGGGGATGTAAAGATTGATATAATCAGTTTCTGCTGCTGAAGGGCTACCAGCCTGTTAAGATTACAATGTATGGCTGTTGTAACAATAATGTGAAGGACAGCACACAAGGAAGGAAGCACAGAGAAGGCTTTGTTCAAGAAGTCAGAGAGGCTGCATAGAGGAGGTGACTTTTGACCTAAGTCTTGAATTTTGAATAGCAATTTACACTTTTCTAAGGGGAAAGTGAAACAGTTGATTTTTTTTTTAAACCTTACCTCTACTTCTGTTTGAGTGTGCTGATTCATGACTGTTATTATCAGTAGTGGATGTTAAATTATATGGTGCTGAAGAAAATGAAGAGATCAGAGATATTTTGCTACAAGTGTCACAGTTTATAGAAGAATGGAAGGATGGAAAAGAGGAAAATAGTTGCTTTATATTGCTTCTTTATATTCTCCTGTGTTTACTACTTGTTATTTCTGCAAATTCATTATCATCTAGCATTCTTTCCTTTGATTTTCTATCATTACTTGCATTTTAATATGTTTGTTATAATGTATCTTGACTTTTTCAATATAAGTTGTACTTTTATATATGTATATCCTCCTACTGGGTTGTATTTCTTTAAGAGCAACAAATTACATTTTATACTTTTTCAGAAGAAGTAGAATTGAAGAAACATTTATTTAATACCTACCAGGTTGCAAGAATTATGCTAAATGGTTTATATCTGGCTCTTTAGTCCTTTCAATAGTCCTATGAAGTATGTTGTATTAACCCATTTTGTAGATGTGTAAAGGAAGGTATAAAAAGAGTAAGCATCTCGACCAAAGTTATAGAGCTAAACAATAAGTGCCTGAAATGTGATTTAGACCTAGGTTATCTGCTTCATCTCCTCTTTCTACTATTTCCCACAATGTTAGTTTTAAAATGTGTATAATATATTTTTATTAAAAAGACAACTAATTCTTTCTTTTGTTTGAGGGCTTTTCTTATGTATTAATTAATTCACAAAATGACCTGCCCATGTGCCAGGAGTTTGGGATTCTAAAGAGAAAAGATAGTAATTGCTCTCATAGAAATTACCACTAAGTAGAAATGAGATATTATGAGACAATTGGGAAGTTTCTTAATTCGTCTCTTTCAATAAGAAGAGAGTTCTGGTAAGGTCCACAGTGCCTTATTTTAACCAAATCTTTGACAAATGTACGATTTTAGAGCCATTGTTTAAAGAAAATCTCACTCCACCATCTTCCCAGATTTCCACTCTCTTTCAAGCCACAGGTGCTTCTATCAGAAGTTGTACTTTTTATAACTTAAATTTTTGTTTTTTTAGATCAGACTTGCACTTTTCTACCTGTTAATAGAAGGAACACATTTTCTTTTCAGGGCAACTATAAACCTGCTATTTCTAAACTTGGCCCTTAGGGATATATAAATTAAAAAAAAATTTTTTTAAAGTTAACTGGCCATCATGGCTTATGCTTGTAATCCCAGCATTTCAGGAGGCAGTGGAGGGTGGATCACTTGAGCTCAAGAGTTCATGACTAGCTTGGGAAGCATGGAGAAACCTCATCTCTACACAAAATACAAAAATTAGCCAGCTGTGATGGCATGCACCTGTGGTCCCAGCTTCTTAGGAGGCTAAAGAAGGTAGATAGCTTGAGTCTGGGAAGTTGAGGCTACAGTGAGCAGTGATGGCACCACTGCACTCCAGCCTGGGTAATGGAGAGTAAAACCTTGTTTCAAAAGAAAAAAATAATAATAAAGTGCAATTATATATATATATATACACACACACACACACATACACACTAATGCCAAGATTCTAGTAAGTGAAAACATGCCTGGCTTGTGCCACTGCGTCTAAAGCAGTCTACTTCTTTTCCCAGTTTGGGCTCGTGGCATTTTTAGAGACATGATGGATGGAAGCAGGGTGTATATGAACGTGTGCAAAACCCCAGACCATGCGAAGAAAAGCAGCCTAGTGATCTTGTATATGGACAGGTAAATACAATAAAAATGGCTCTCAGACAGAAAAAAAAAAAAGAAAAAGAGTTAGTGGCTACAAGTATTAGGTGAATAACAGCATATTTTTTTGGTACAAACTTTAGAATTGAAATAAGATGTGAAGCTACAGATTCAAACAGCAGGCTGAAGGTCTTGGTTCTTCCTTTAAGGCAAAATGTGAAAGAACAGCATCCAACTTAGAGTGTAATTTATCCATGTTGAGATGAGTATAACTGTGGAGTAGACATGGAGGCATAGCAAATCAGGAATAATTTTTACAATAGAGAATGAATAAAGTATGAAAAACATGTTAAATGCATACCGTTTAGTGTTAAAAATTTATTAAAGATGTTTAAAACATTTGCTTACATTTCACAGAAAACGTACTTAAATCCATAGTATATTACGTCCATAGAAATAAAATAAGAATTCCTTCTCTTCTCCATAGACTGATTCCTCCTCTACCTTTAAAACATTTCCAGTTCACTAAAAAAATCAGTACTACTTCTTCATATATTCAAATTACTCACCGAGGACTCACTGTGCTAGCTGTTTTGCATAATCATGTGCTGCCTTGATCTTACCTTCTCAGCTCCTCTGGAACCTTGTTTAATCAGTTAACTCCTTTATTGTTTCTTTAATATCTTCAATCTTGATAGGACCTTCCCGTTTAAAAAAGAAACAAAGAGATTTTCTATTTCGACTTTGCGTCTCTTTCTAGATACTTCCTAATTTTCTCACTCTGCTTTCTCCCTTTCTATATATGCTTCACTTCATTGTAACCTGTCTGTGTCTCTAACTTTTTTTGCCCAGAAACTGATTTTGATTAAAATTACCAATAGCTTCAAAGGTGACAAACATCATCTTACTTTGACCTTCTTGCAGCCTTTGAATTTGTTGACATTCCTCTCCTATAGAAATGATCTCTTCCTTGGACTTGTGACAAAACATGCTTTTGGTTCGTTTACTTCCTCAATGACTGTTCTTTTTCAGCCTCCTTCTCAGATTTATTTTCTTTACTCTTTTCATATGTAGGAAGAACTGCGGCAAGGCTAGTATAGAGAAGAGGCAGAAAGAGGCTGAGAAAAGGTAGACACTAGGAGAGGGAGAGCCTTGAAAGTTGTGTTAGGGACTTTTGTCTCAGACGTAAGAGGAGCAGGAAGCCTTTGAAGGGTTTGAAGCAAGGGTGGGAGGTGATCTGATTTTCAGTTTAGAATACAGACTGACAAGCATGGAAGTGAGGTGACTAGCCATGAGAAAATTAAAATGAGCTTAGATAAAGGAAGATAATCGCCTAGACTAGGATAAGTAGCAGTAAAGTTGAAAATAAGTGAATATATTCAAGGTATATTTAGGACAGGTAATGGATGGTATGTGAAAGGTAACAAAGTGGTATTGTATACCTTGAACACCTGATGGATGACAGAGCCATCTGCAGGGAGCCTTTCCTCACAAGGAAGCCAGTGAAGCTAGTGGCTGATTACCTACATATCTCCTTCTCTTCCATGCTAATGGGACCCAACTGTCCTTACTCCCAGTGGTTTTCCCAGTGTAGATGTGCCATGACCGTTTGCTGCCCTTCAGTCTCCTTGGCATTGATGAACATACTTTCACAGAATGAAATATGTGACATCCCTTTAAATATTGAAAAGACTGTTACTTCGAAGAAGGATGAGAATGACTTTCTGTGGCCCTAGAGAGGACAATGAGGACCTATGGGAAGGCAGATTTTAGTTTAGCATAAATAACTGTAACGAGTGAAGCATAAATAGCTTTGAAAAGGAATGTGTCGGGAGGTGTTAGTAAGATCCTTGCAATTGGAATTCCTTATGCAACCCTCTGTGACCATTTCATGGGAATTGTTTTACAGAGGATTTACACATTAGATGGAGGAGGATCTGGGGAGGGGGTGACTTGATGATCGCTAGGCCCTGTTCTAACTCTGAGATTCTGTGGTTCTATGAAATTTCCACGTTTCTCTCCTTCCCATTATGACAAATAAAGGAAGTTCTGAATAACTATGACCTGAAGAATCTCTCCTGGATGCTGACTGCTAATTCATTCAGAGTTTTGTCATTTCTTTGAGTGCATGCATGAGAGCACAATTTATTCAGAACAGTCACTCAGCAGGAAGACACCAAGAATGTATTAATGAAGCTACAGTAATTGAGGATTTTACCCAAGTGTAACTCCTAGCCCTAACTCATGCATAATTCCTCTGCAGTATGAACTGTGCCTTTCCTAGCTAGCAAGGAGTGACCGCGTTGGAAGAGCTACATGTTTTAATTATGAGAGAAAATGTTTCTTGTTTTTATGACCCAAACAAGGGAATTGTTTGCTTCTAGAAATATGGGAGAGTTGAATGCCAGAGAGATAAGGGGAAAATGATGTTCTCCTCTTCAGATTTTTTACTATGTAGCTACATTGTCTCATGTCTGTCTGCTGTTTAAGTAAGGAACAAGGCATTTCATTTTTTAGCTATTGTTTTTATTAAAATAGCAATTCTGTCAATAAATATAGTTAGGAACTGCATTCATTATTCTCAGTTAGCACTTTGATACCAAAACCTTGTTCATGAAGCAAAATGGGAGTCGCATTTATGAGCAGAAACAGATGCTAGCCTGTATAATACTTGATGTTAAATCCAAGTGTGAGATTCAAATTCCATGACCAAATGGTCTGTTTATGCCAGCAGCAGTTAACATGGGACAGAAACATGATTGGCTGGTTGAAGCTCAGGCCTCATGAATAAGCCTCTCTAGTAGTTTTAAAGGCTTAATCCTCTGAGCCCATCATCTGACACAACCATGGAACCGCAAGGCTTCCTGTCCTCCATTTGAATCGGTCAGCCAACAATTATTTCCTGAGCACCTTCTAGATATGAATTGTGCTGGGTAGATACTTAGAGAGGTTTAAAAATAAAGTAGACAGTTTAGCAACTGCCCTCACAGAGCTAAGTCTTCTCAATGAGAGAAGATTTTTGCACAAAAATATAATAGAAATATGTGATAAGTGTCACAGTAAGTGGTATTTCACAATAAAAGAATCACTGTGGGGTGCAGAGAGCAGTCCATTACTCATGGGTGGGTAGGATTTATGCTAGGCTTTAATATGCGGTTTGAACATGCCTCGGCAATGAGGAATGAAGAAGGTGTTTTAGGCAGAGACAGACATGGAAATAGGAATGTATAAATCATGCAGAGGCCCATAAGTGACTGAATTTCAAAATGGCTCATGCTGGGATTCCCCTTGAGTGCAAATAATCCAACTTCTGAACAAAGATTTGGGTTAATTGGGAAATCGTTTGCTTCATGAAGATAGAAGACAGAGTCTTTCAGTGGATGTTTTTGCCTTTGGTAAACTGAATGCTGAGAAGTGAGTCTAGCTGTTACCAAAAGTGGTATGATTGGTAGTGGTGGTAGCATCATCTGCTACTTCTCCGATTTTGTATATGTTAACTTATTTAATTATCCAGGAACGTCTAGAGGCAAAATACTAATACCATTCCAATCTGGCAAATGAGGAAACAGAAGCTCAGAGGGGTTTAAAAAATACAGAAAAAGAAACTTATTCATGCTCACAGATACATTTTTGTCCTACTTGTTAGGCAGGTTTATACTGGGTAATAATAAGAGATTGGAAGAGGGCCAGGGATTTGATGCTGAAAGTTAGTCTAGGAAGTTTGGGTTTTATTCCATGGTTTGTGGATAGTTGTTCAAGACATTTCTGTCCTTAATGCCTTGTGAGAACTAGGCTGGAACCCAATTCACTTCACCCTATCAACACATAAGTAATGTCTTAGTTAATCCCCAGTATTATGAGTCTGTAGCAAACTAGGTCAGTGGTATTTCCCCATCCTCTATGGCTGGTAGGGCCAATTGCAGGCCTCCAGACCTCACATACTACATTTCAGTTGTTCTCTCACTGATTCGTTAAGGCATCTTAAAATGAGAAAGATTATCTAACTTCCAGTCGGATCAAATTCTTTGTTAGTGTTCAGTCAGCTTGCTTTTTTTCTCTGTCTGATAAAAATCCTCAGATAACCAAATTTCAGATGGCTTGTATTGGAATTTCTCTGGAGTACAGATGATTCAATTTCTGAACAAAGATTTGGGCTAATTGTGGAATGGTTTGCTGTGAGAAGAAGGAAGACTGGGAGTTTTCAGTGGTCTTGTTTGCTCTGAGTAGAGTTAAGGATTGTTGGCCATGTGGAAGAATAAAGTATTATCTTGCTGGACTGGTTTTCTCCAATAGCTAAGACAATTCCCAGCACAGTGCTTGATGCAGGGTAGGCACTAAGTAAACATTTCTTTAATAAATTAGAGAACATGTAAACTAGAATTGGAATAGAAATTATGATATGTGTCTTATTTTAAGATATTTGATTTGAGGGAAATTTAGTAGGTATTTGGATAATGTTTGAAAAAGACAAATAAGAAATTGTCCAACTTTTACAAGTCTGATGTCCTCAGGAAGAACTAGGCAGTCTACCAGTTCTCCAGTGAGTAATATTGTTGAAAAAGCAGCTTTCCCTTTTCACATTATATTATCTCTTTAGTATAAAAGACCCTGATGATCACTGGGCCAAGTTTGCCTTTCAAAATGGCAATAATGTCTTCTTGTAGCCTCCAGAAAAATAATGTAGTCTATTAAAGAAGAAAATAGGATTATTCAGAATCCGTTGAAAAAACAGACTCAGAAAACCCTGCTCCTCCAATTTTAGTGTAATTCAAAGCCAGTAAGTGACCACTCTGAGCCTTAAGTTTTTCATCAATAAAACTGAAGTTAATACTTCCTTTTTTTTTGGATTCTCATGGTGATTGCTGAGGAAGCTGTGAAGCACCTGGCACATAGTAGGTGCAAAATAAAAATAATTTTACTTTTCTTTCTTTTTTCAACTGAATAGTTTATACAATTAAAAAGTAAGTATAGCTTTGCTAAATTTGGTCTGTGTGGAGGTTCTAGCACTAGTTACTATAGCAACTTTTAATTTTTTTTTTCTGGAAAGACATTTTCTCTAATGTTGTTAATTTTAAAGATTAAACTGCTCTCCTTAAAAACTACCAAATATCTGCCAAATCCCTTTTGTATTCCATCCTTATGAACCCATTTGTCTTCTAGTATTTTCATTTTATTTTACTCTTGAATAGAAGTGGGGTTTTCCCAATAAACACGTTTGGTACAATGAGTCAGGTTACAGTTTATTTATTTTGTATTTACCTTAAGTATATACTGTCTTGTACTGCAACATTCGAGTGAAGCATTTTTTTCTGATATCACAGATCATTAAAGATGAGTGCTATTTATTACTTTCTAAATCAAAGATGGCAAACCCTTACCACAACTTCTGGCACTTCCTACATCCATACCTATGACATTCTGTCCTAATATTCCAGGTTTTCCTTCAGAGTCCTTCTGAACACAACACCACAGAAGCAAGTATCAATAGGTTGATGTTAGCACCTGAGCTTATACCTATTCTCCCTTCATGGATTAAACTATAAGTAAGATTCAGACTTGCATCACATTTCCTTGATGTTGTGCCTGAAATTATATCATTTGGTACATTTTTTTTGGATTGTCTTATTATGTCTTAGATCCAAGGATCTTTTTGAAAATGTTTTTACTCCATGGAATTGTTAACACAATGACCCTATGCGAGCAGTTGCAGTTCATTAGCTCTGTTTGCCATGGAGAAGATTAGGGGAAGGGATGATGTATAAATAGAAGCAGTACAGCTGCAGATTTCCTGCAGGTAGGCTCACCCATTGATCAAAAAGGTAACTATAGACCTGGAATTTGTTTTATAAATAAATACATGAAAGTTGAGCTATCAAATTGGTTCATTAAAGGTATCCCAAACTTAAGTCATTTACTTACCACCTTAATTTTTGATATGTTCATTTACCATCTAAAGTATTATTTAATTAACGTTTTTTATTGTGCCCCAATTTTACTTAAAGCTTACTTAAATACAAAATTGTATGTCACTATCATAATAAAAACCTACATCATTTAACATATATAGAATATAATTTAAATAAAAATACTTTTTAAATGATACTATATTATTAAATTATAGCTAGAAAATTTGTCTGTTAATGACTCTAAGCAACCTATTATCTCTTTGTTTAAAATACATATATGTGTGTTTATAGTTGACTTTCTTCATGACAAAAGTGAAAAGGCTACACCCTCCATCAACTCCCCAACAAGTTGGTTTTATAAGTTTACATCTTACAGCTTTAAACCCATAATCATAGGTGGTACAAATATGACTTATAAGACTGATAATCTCATAAGACTGATAATCATCTTTCTTCAGTCCAGAAATGGAATAGAAACATACAGGTAACAGTGGGGGCCGAAGCCACAAACCTCCTGTCCTGCAATTTGGGCAGGAATTCAATTCCAGTGAGTTAATAGGACCTGAGAGAACTATATGTCAAGGGACCCGGGCCAGGATCACTGTATTACATGTCATATACTCATATAGTGGAATACTATATAGCACTAAAAATAAACTGACAGAAAATATGTAAACAATATACATTAAACTTTCAAATATAATATCATGTGAAAGAATACAAACTTGAAAGAGTACACACATGATTCTATTCTGTAAAGTACAAAAACAGCTAAAATTAATTCATCGTGTTACATTTCAGTATAATGGCTACTCTTGGAAGGAAGTGATTGGATTGCAGCACATAGAGGGATTCTGGGGTGCAAGTAATGTTCTGGATGCTGGTTACATTATGTGTTCTGTTTTGAATATTCATTCACTTATTCACTATTAATTTGAGTCAGCCTATCAATTTCTGGGGGAATAAAAGCAAAAGCAACTGGGATTTTGAAAATGATTACATGAAATTTGTGGATGAATTTGAAGAGCACTGTTATCTTAACAGTATTGTCTTGCAGTCCATAAACATGAGCTGTCTTTTTAGTTAGTCAGAACTTTAATTTTTTCAATGGTGTTTTGTAATTTTGGTGTGAAGGTCTTTCACTTACTTTGATAAATTTATTCCTAAATATTTTTTATGTAATTGTAAATAAAATGTTTTCTTAATTTCATTTTCATTCTAAATAAAATGATTATTCATTGTTAGTATATAAACATATAACTGATTTTTGTATATTAATCTTGTATCCTGCAACCCGTTTATTAATTTTATTAGCTTTTTGTGGATTCCTTAAGATATTCCATATAAATTATGTCATCTGAAAATAGAGATAAGTTTACTTCATCCCCTTCAATCTGCATGCTTTTTATTTTATTTTCTTGACTGGTTGCCCTGGCTGGATATTCCAGCACATTGTTGGATGGAAGTGGTAAGAGCGAACATCTTTGCCTTATTGCTCTCCTTAGTGGAAAATCATCCTTTCTTTCAGCAAGTATGATCTTAGCTGTGAGAATTCCAAAAAAGTTTATTTATTCCTCAGATCACAGTCCAGTGTGGTTTGCTGAAGTGAAGTGGGTGGTAAGGTCTACTACAGCTAGTCAGTTGACAATTCAGACTCTTCCTCCTCTTAGTCTTCAGAGTTTTCTCTGTTCAACTGCCATTTGGGAAAATAAGAAGATATTGCATAGCAAATGTTTAAAGGTTAGGCCTGAAAAAGAGATACATGATTTCTTTTTTCATATCATTGGTCAGAATTCGGTAACAGGGTAACATATAACTTCAAGCAGCGTTAGTATGTGACATATGGGATGATCAACCATTCTAGTTGCCCAAGACCAATGGGCATTAATTAGTCAGAAATGCATTTTTTTTAGACATCAAAGAATTCTTAATCAGTCAAGACAGGCAAAGTTGAATAAATAATTATAAATTCCATATTTTATAAAAGTGTTTTCTGGGGACAGGTAGGTACCATAATAAATATTTTATAAATAACACCCATTTCTTAAATTTTATTTAATCATTCTCTCAATAACGATATGTTACTGCTAATTACATGCCAAAAACCTGTCTAGGTGTAGAAGTGGGAACACACAGCAGTGAAAAAGATAATGTCATAGTGTTTAAACTTTCTAAGATGGAGACAGGGCCAAAGACGCAAATAATTGCAACAATGTTATTGTTATAAGTGCTACAAACGAAATACCTTCGAAAATGCGATATATCATAACTGAAGAAAACATAGTCAAGAAAGACCTAAGTGATATTTCAACTAAGATCTAGAGAAAAAGAACCAACTGTCCTAAGAGATGAGGGGAAATAATTCAAGAATGAAGCAACCACAAGTGCAAAGACTATAGCACAACAGCTCGTTGGGGTCTACAGAAAAAAAAGGAGATAAATGTGGCTGGATCATAGCATGGAGAGGAGTATGGCAAAAGATAAGTTTGGATAGGTAGGAAAGGACAAGTATTATGTGGCAACTTAAATATAATGGGATGGATTTTAGATTTTGGATGGTATTCTATGTGTTAATGAGAAGTCATTGATCTTAGGTGAATGAGTGACATGTTTGACATGCCATTTCACATTGTTGTATAGCAAACTACTCTAAAATATAATTGCTTAAAACAATTATATTTAATAAATAATTATTAACTATAGATGATAAAACACCATTTTATTATCTCTCCCTGTTCTGTGAGTTGATTTGTTTCAGCTATGCATTTCTTTAGCCTAATTTTAAGTCTCTCATGCTGTGTGAGTGCTGGTGCAGAAGCTGGACAATTGGCCTCTCTCCATTTCTGTGAGGTTCCTCTCAGAACCTCATCTTTCCACTTGTTTCTCCCTATGACCTTGCCAGGTGGGCTCTCCAGCTAAGTAACTAGATATTTTAAATGGTGACTTCAGGCCTCCCTAAAACACAAAATTGGAAGTTATCAGGCTTTTTTAAGGCATAGGCCTAGAACTGGCACCATATTACCTCTGTTGTATATATTGGTTAAAGTAGGTCTCATACCACTCCTGAGTCAGTGTGGAAAAAGGGACTGCATAAGGATATGGATACCAGAAGTTAGGCTTCATTAAGAACCATCATTAAGACGAGTTAACACGGTCTGTCTTCTGGCCCAAAGTGATCCACATCCCTTCCACATGCAAAATGTCCTTTCCTTCTACCCCAAAGCCTTAAGTCTTAGCCATTAAAGTATCAGGCATAGATTTAAAGTCCAAGATCTTATCAGCTAAATTATATATTGGTACAGATGGGTCTAAAGACCTGTGAACCAAGGACACAAGTTGTCTGTCTCCCACATACCCAACATAAAATGGTAAGACAGGGATAGGGGTACCAAAACAGACACTTCTATCTAAAAATGTCTTTTTTTTTTTTTTTTTGAGACAAAGTCTCACTCTGTCACCCATACTGGAGTGTAGTGGCACAATCTCGGCTCACTGCAAACTCTGCCTCTTGGGTTCAAGTGATTCTCCTGCCTGAGCCTCCCGTGTAGCTGGCATTACAGGCATGCACAACCATACCTGGATAATTTTTGTATTTTTAATAGAAACTGGGTTTTACTTTGTTGGCCAGCTTAGTCTCGAACTACTGGCCTCAAGTGATGCGCCCACCTCAGCCTCCCAAAGTGCCGGTATTACGGATAAGAGCCACTATACCAGGCCATCACTGGCTTTTAATAATTCTGAAATATAGCTAGGCACATGTCACTAATTCATTGTTCTGAGGGCAAGGAATGCATGTTGATTAGAGAATAGTTGTGCTCTCTGAGAGTAGTTCTCTTCAGTCTTATCGCTGTTCTCTGGGCTTCTGGCTCCATACTCTGATTCATTTTTCCTTTGCCATAAAAAGTGATCAATGTTTAGAGCTGAGTAGCTTCTCATCTTTCAGTCTCTAGGGAGTTGGGGACCCTAGAGGTCCCTTTTCTTTGATTGACCCAACTCCATAGAGGTTCCTTTCTTTGATTGTCTCTGTCCCTTCCAGTCTAGGCTTATAAAATTCTTTTTAAAACTGTGTTAGCTTCCTGTGTATAAGATTTCATTGTACTTTATGAGACAGAAGTCATACTCATAAATTTTTGAAATAGGCCCCCTTCTACCTTGGGCTTAGAATCTGAGGTCTGTAGGACAATATAATTGAGAATCTTAGAAGCTATTTTTCCCAGTCAAGAAAGTATATTAGGCATGGCTTCACATTTTTCTGAGGCTTAATCAAATATTTATCCTTAGGCCATGCTTTATTGGCAGCACCTTGCGTTTGATTCTTGAGCTAAAGCCATTTCTTACTTTGAGAATCTTCTGGCTGGCAAAGCTGTGAACGAGAAATATAGATATGCATATGATATTTATTCTCCAACCTAGCAAGTCCTGGATTGGTCATATCTATTCTAGATTTTGCTTGAAATTTGAATAGTTCCTTCATTAGCTCATAGCTATTAGTGCTTATTGTACATAGCTTAAAACCCCACAAAACCCCCAAGCCCCAAAACAAACAGTGGATAGTTTCAGTATTCTTCTTGGAAATCTTCTTAGCTAAATAGACAAGTTCATTGGCTATATTTTATATTGGCTATATTTTCTATTTTTCATGTTAATGCAAGACATAATGTCAAACTTCACACTGTCACACAGACAATCTTTTCTTCAGCGTCTGATAACAATGCTTCCCCTCACTTTTCGTCCAGACCTCATTAACCATCTTCTTTAGGCCCTTCTTGGCTTCTGTATGCTATTCAGTTCCAAAGCCAATGCTATATATTTTATATTTTTTGTTTCAGTAGGATTCTCTTTCAAATATCAGTTTCTGTTTTGGTTATTCATTGCTGTGTGGATATAATGACTTACAAAAACTGTGTATTATTTTCTCTCATGTTTCTGTGAGTTAAGTAGGCTCAGCCGAGAAATTCTCTGTGGTCTTGTTGAGGGTCTCTAAATTTATACTGGTGTTCAGTCAGCAGCTGGGACTGCACTCATATGGAAACCTGATTGTGATGCTGAGATGGCTGAGTCTCTTTTACTCTCTATGTAGTCTCAGGGCTTGCCTTCTCACACATGTGAGTTTTGCGTATATATATATATATATATATATACACACACACACACACACACACACACATGTATATATACGTATATACGTGTATATATATACATACATGTATATATATATGTATATATACATACGTGTATATATATACGTATATATATACATGTGTATATATATACACACATACACACATATATGTAAAAGTTTTACAGTTTTGCATATATATATGTAAAACTCACATATATAGATATACATATGATATTTAGACATGGATATTTTTAAATAGTGGCCATAATTCTTACATGGACACTCATGGCACTCCAAATCAGAAGTTGACAAGCTTTCTGAAGGCTTAGGCTCAAAATCGGCATAAGGTAACTTCTGATACATTAAGTTAATTGAAGTAAGTCATAGACAAGTCAAAGTTCTATGTGGGAAGGGACTACATAAGGTTCTAATATGGAGAAACAGGATTTTTGGGGGCCAATATTTGGAAACCTGCTACCGTACATGTTATGACTCAAGTTTCCCAAACGTTACTGTGATTGCTAGGGAGAGTGGAATGGTAGGGGACATTTTTGAAGTATTATGGGTGAGAGATAGTTGTAGTTTATTGCAGAGCAGAGGCAACGGAGATAGAGAGCAGTAAACTATTTAAGATAATTTGGAGATAGATTTGGTAGGACCTGTTGATGTATTGTTTGTGAAGGATGAGTAATAGGGAAGAATGGGGGTGATTCTTAGCTTTTAGGTATATGTAACAGAATCAAACGTGGTACCATTTATTGAGCTGGGACAGACTGAGGCAGAAAAGAGGTTTGAGGCATTGGTAACCAATAGTTCCGTTTTGGACTTGTTATGTTTAAGAGATATGTTAGATATATATATAATTGAAGATTTTAGGTCAAAAAGTAGATACATACAAATCTGCGGGACAGAAAGGAGGTCAGGAATAGAGATACATATTTCATCCTTATAAGCATATGTATGATACTTAAGAGGATAAGATTCTAGATAAGATCACCTTGAAAGGAGTACAGATAAGAGAGCCTAGGACTGAACCTAGAAAATTCCAATTTTAAAGATCAGAAGGAGGTCAGCAAAAAAGACTGAGAAGACCTTGGGGTACAATGATAATCAAAAGAGTAAAGATCAGTCCAGGTGCAGTGGCTCACACCTGTAATCCGAGCACTTTGCGAGGCTGAGGCAGGTGGATCAGGAGTTCCAGCCTGGCCAAAATGATAAAACCCCATCTCTACTAAAAATACAAAAAGTAACCAAGTGTGTTGGTGTACACTTATAGTCCCAGCTACTCAAGAAGCTGAGGCAGGAGCATCGCTTGAACCCAAAAGGTGGAGGTGGCAGTGAGATGATATTGGCCACTGCACTCTAGACTGGGCAACAAAGTGAGATCCTGTGTCCAAAAAAAAAAAAAAAAAAGTAGATATCACAGAATTCAAGCAAAGGAAGTATTTCAGTAGGGAAGGATGGGTTAACTGATTAAAATTCTGCCAGTAGATCTGTAAGATAAAGACAGACAGATGTCCATTGAATTTCATTAGTGATCTGTAAGATAAGGACATAGAGATATTCATTGGACATTATTAGTGATGATCTCATTTCATCCTGAAAAGTTGTTCACTGATATATATTATTTCCATCTATTTATTATATCATTATTTGTTTATTGTCTTTGTCTTCTGTTATAATCTATGTTCTAGGAGAGCAGAAAATTTTGTTTTGTGTATTGTACCCCAAAAACACCTAAAATTGTAACTGGCATGTTAGACACAGATGTATGTATCATGCATTCATTTATTCATAATCCTAGGAAGCAAGTGTAATTATTCTCATTATACAGAAAAGGAAACTTGATCAGAAATGTTAGATTCACACAGGAAATAAATTGGATAACCAAGTTTCAAATTTAGATATCTGAATCGCAAGTTTCCTGTTCTTTTCACTAAACCAATCCTTGTCTACTGAGATATTCTGTCACGCAGTTGTAGGTTAACTGAGAATATTCTAGTGGTTAACCACTAGGCATATTTTTGAAAAGCAATGTAATAGGAATTGCTGTTTGATTAAATCTGTGATCAGAATAATAAAATTTGTATTTGCTTCTGTGAAAGTTCTTCCTATCTTAAAATGCAAGTGTTCTTCAAAACAATGTTAATATGCATATTCATTTGATTTGCTTATCATTTGCATATCGATCCATTCGTTTTGTACTTCAAGTAACAGGGAAAATGTTCACATAAGTAATATATTCAATGATATAACCAAAACAGTCTTTTAAACATATGTACTTCAAAACAGCATATAATTTAACCTGTTATATGTATCTTTTAAATGTACAATTTTATGTCATACAGGTAATATGCAGGAGACTTAAAATAAGCATACATATTGCTAACTTTATTTGGTTTCGTCTACTTCTAAATTTAATTTATACTGTCTAGAGAATTAGACATAAGATAGCTGGTATAGGAATAAATTAACTAGAGTCTGACACCAGAAGAAATGAAAAAAAGAGCAAGAAAGAAATAAAGGTATAAGGTAGCAGAGGGGCGAGAAGGATGGAGATAAACAAGGAAGCCATTTGAGAGAAGTGAGGAAGAGGTAGAGGTAGAAATAATCCAGAGAGAATACAGTTATCTGAAGATGAGTAGTCCCTGGAGGATGAAGAGAAATTGTGGAATGTGGGAAGGGACCCGTCCTCTCATCTACTTGAGATTACCAACACTAATCATGACTGGTATACCCATTTTGTATGTATTCTGTACTAGGCACTGTGCTAGCCACTTTACACATGTAATCTTTGTGTATCAAGATTCCTGCAAAGAAAAGTCTGTGTGTGTGTGTGTGCGTGTGTGTATTCTTTAGTTATATGCAAAGCACATTAAATACATTTTAGGTATTACCACCATCATATTCATCTGTATAATGGGGATATATATATAGATAGATATAGATATAGTTAGATAGATGATAGATATATGTATATAGCACACACACTGTGTACCCACACATGTACATATACATAAATTATATATGGGAACATAATATATTTCTTATTTATTTCCTTTATATATGTATCTATTATATATAATGGGGATATATGTATATAAATATAACATAAAATGTAAATTATACACACACACACACACACACACACAGATATAATAGGGATGCATAAACAAATAAGTATACACACACACAGTCAACTTTCTGTATTCTTTGGTTCCAGATCCATGGATTCAACCTGCTATGAATCAAAAATAACAGATGGTTTTTCCCCCAAATATTTGTACTAAACATGTATAGATTTTTTTCTTGTCATTATCTGTACTAAACATGTGTAGAATTTTTTTTGTGGCATTATTCCCTAAACAATACAGTATAACAACTATTTCCACAGCATTACCATTGTATTAGGTATTATAAATAACCTAGAGATGATTTTAAGTATATGGGAGGATCTGTGTAGGTTATATGCAAATACCATACCATTTTATATAAAGGATATGAGCATCTGTGATTGTTGGTGTCTGGGACGGTTCCTGGAACCAATTTCCCAAGGACACTTTTTATATCTCTCCCTATTATAAAAATGAATAATGATGATGATGGAGGTGGCTAAATTGTATTTAATGTGCTTAGTACATGCTGGGGAATATGCTTATCATATTCTGGTAATATAATATTATTAGACACATAGATGAAGCTGACTCAAGTAACTATCCACAGTCATATAGTAAGTGGTAGAATAAGAATTTAAGACAGATCTAGTACCAAATTCCTTGCTCTGTTTTTTTTTTAACAGCACTATTAAGGTGTAATTGATATACAAACAACTACATGTATTTAATATATACAGTTTAAGAGTTTGAATATATGCATATATCCATGAAACCATCACCATAATCAAGCTAATGAACATATCTATTACTTCCAAAAGTTTTGTACTTTGTATCCCCTTTTTAAGATGTATCTTCTTTATACATTTTTCAGTGTACAATACTGTATGGTTAACCATAGGCACTATGTTGTACAGCAGGTATCTAGAATATATGCATATTTTATAACTTTAAACTTTATACCCATTGAACAATATTCTTTATTAAGTCACAGATAACTGGTTGGAATGTATCTATGTTTTCCAGAGCCCTTGCCACTTACATATCTTGGCCAATTTTTGCCATATGTGTTGGGGCTTGGGATAGAAGTGTTGATGGTAAAACATGCCAAGGAAGAGTCTATATACACACATACATGTGTGCATAAACCCATGAACACACACACACACACAAAAAAAAAAAATATCTGTCCAGATATTCGTTACACCCTCCTCTTTAATTACCCTAAAACTTCTGGGATACTGGACATTGCTCTTCCATTGCAAAATCTCAGGAACCCTTTATGTAGATCCTCCTAGTACTACTCACAATCTTTCCATGGAAATGGCAGTTGAGCTGGTAGGTAGGTAAAACTGCAGGAAATTTCTCTCCAACTGTTGATGTGCTCTGGACAGGGCATTTGTGTATGGCCCTGTGAAGTGAAGTGCATTTGAAAGCAAAGGGTGAACTATTGATTTCTTCTACCATGCTTGTGGTAGTTAGGAACTTCTAGAACTTATTTCTTTGAAGTCACCCTGCTCAATAGTGAAAGTATGGGTTTTGGAATCATATCTCAAACTTTATTCATTTAAGAGATCTGTTAAATAATGGACATTAAATCCTCTACATTAATTAATTGGTATTAATTTGCGGCCCTGGATAAATTACTCAAACTCCTGGAATCTCAGGAGGCGATAAAGAATGCCTACCAAGCAAGATTGTTTTGAGAAGCAGAGATAATTCAAGTAACGTATTTTTAATAATGCCTGGTTTATAGTAGAAACCCAGTTAGTGTTTTCATTATTGGAAGGTTAAATTTCCTCCTCTCTATAGTCCCTCTCAATCCCATGATGCTGAGACTAGGAATCTAGCAAGATTAATAGGTAAAGGAAGGGTTGATGTGTTTGTTATACTCATATGATACTGGTAGCAGTGGAAATATGTATAATCATTTCAGAATATAGTAAGTGAAAATAGCCATAAATATAGATGTTCAAGGCCCATCAATCTAGGAATCTCAGTTTTGGGGGTTTATCATTAGGAAATAATTTATCGTAAGAAGAAAGATACACGCACAAAGCTGTCCATATAGCAATGTTTATCACAACATTATCTGTAATAATAAAAATGTGTAAACCTCTAGAGGACTGGTTAAAAAAGTTATGATGCATCAAATGAGGATTTTCTTAGGAAGACCAAAGACCAAAACTGGGAATTGTATTTATGCTACAATTTTAAGTGAAAAATAATAGAAATAATATATGTGCTTTGATTATACTGTAACATAATATACATATTGGAAAAGGCCATAAAGGAATGTGGAAAAATGTAACTTTTATGGTTTGTTTTTCAGAAATCTTAATCTGTTCAAAAATAACATTTATTTGTTCCTAGAATAAATATTTGTGGATGCCTACTATTTACCAGCTACTGTTCTAGATACAAGGAATACCTAAAAACAGGTAAACAAAACAGATGAAAAAGTTAGAAACTTATTCCTGGTGTTATCAGAGTAATGTTTAATTTTTCAAATAACGGTTATGTCTAAGTTAGCATTTGATTTTTCAATTAAAACATTTTAAATTACTATTGCAAGCATATATAGAAACATGGAAAACCACACAATTCTCATTTATATACTTCAAACGTAGAACTAACAGATGTTATTTGTTTATTTTTATTTCTTTCACAACCCAACTCCTGGGATGCAAAATAGGCACAGCAAAAGAGGGATCTCCTGATCCACTTCTCCTTTCCTATACAAAAGTAATCCTGGTCTTGGTACAGTTATGCATCATACCCATTCAGGTTTTAATTTTTTCTACATATGTATATAACTGAGCAATATATGGTGCTATTTTATGGATTTTAAAAATTTACATAAACAGTATTATGTGATACTCATCCCTACATGATCATTTTTATTGCACTCATTGCTGCGTAGTATTGCAAAAAAATGAGGAGTTTATTCCCCCTACTTATTGTTTTCATTTTTTTTTTACTATTATAAACAATTCTGCAGTGAACATTCTTATATACATTTCCTTGTGCAATTGTGCCAGAGTTTCTTGGGATTATGCATAAAAATGAAACACTGGGGTGTGAGTATGTGTACCTTCAACTTCAAGCACATTGCCAAATTGCTTTGCTGAGTGGTTGTAACAGTTGACAATCTCAGTAACAATGTATATGTTTCCCTTTATCCTCACCAATACTTAAATGATTTTTGTCTATTTGATACATGCAACATGGTATCCTCCTTTTTGTTTTAGTCAATCTGTCTCATGCTTGGGATAAAACACATAAAGACAGGATCCACTTGCTTAAGCCCCGTGTGAGTCATTGGTGAAGAAACATTTTCCAAGGCAGATATAAGGCCTCGCCTTGGGAACTACTAATAAATAGCTGGATAACACTTTGAGGGAGGCTTGATTATTGAGAACAAACTCAGGGAAAGTTCACGTCATGGTAATTTGAGGTATATAATATTCTACTATGTACATAATTAGGTTATGGGAATTAAATATCAGATATCTTATTTGTAATAGGAACTTAGTTAATATCACTTTTTTTCCCTATTTAAAAAAATACTCAACATAATCACTAAGTAGACTTTTCTTTGCTTATGTGTGTAAATATTCTTAGATCAATGATGTAAAGCTTTGACATGCATCATCATCCTTTGTAGCATTTGTTAAGGCACAAGCTCTGACTGAGTTTCTGATTTGGTAGGGCTGGTGTGGGGCCTGGGAGTTTGCATTTCTTACAGGCTCCCAAGCTATGTGCTCTTGATGCTGGTCTGGGAAACCACATTTTGAGAACCTAATCAATATGCATCAGCAAGAGTGGTGTGTCACTGGAGATTGGGGAATGAACGTTTTCAAGTCACTGATATTACTCTCTATATAATATTGGGGCTCCCTTGAGTGCCTCTATGCTTTATTTGGGTGAAAATTCCAACAGCAATGGGACGGTGTTACCTTGCTTCTTTACTCAGCACATTGGTCTGATGATTCATGAAATCACAAAAGGGTTGAATTTCTTTACCTCTTTTTGTGTGTCTGACTCTGATTACAAATGAGCTAAAATAAGCAGGTTGGGATTTAGGGCAGTTTTTACTAATAGGGAGCTACTTGGTACTGGGAGCCATCTAGGAGAATGGACAGGGGTTACCACATATTCTTATTTTGATTTTAGATTATCCACCTTGCTTTCCTTTCCAGCACCTTGCCTTCTCAGCAGTGTCTTCAAACTCAGATATTCAATAATCTTCCTTATTTAAACAATAGTCTTTACAAAATATTTATAGTTATTCTTCACTTAAATTTGAGAATTTCAAGACTATAGCAAAGATAAGCCAAGATGAAATTGACGGAACCTACCTACCTCAAGAGGTACACATTTTAGACCATTTTTTCCTATGCCTTCCATTTGAAAAAAGCTTTTATTTGTAAAAATATATTGATTGAAATGTATATAGCCAATACAGTCATATGCTTGCTACGAAGTATACATTTTATGGACATTGGGTATAAATTAATCATTTGAGAGCCCTGTTTATGGTCCACCTTAAATAAAATATTACACTTTTTAACAACAAAAATAAAGTCAGCTTTATGACATAACATTGTATGTTGTTATAAATACAAGATAAAAAAGATTTCTTATATTGCAATCAGCACTGTGTAAAGATGAGGTGGGTTATTGTGTACTTTGCCTGTAAGATCGTTGAGGGCAAAAGCTGTCTTCTTTATTTTTGAATAACCCTAAAGATAATCCCTTACACAGAGAAAGTGTTAAAGAAATGAATAGAAAATAATGATAAGGAATGTTAGAATAGTACAACAAAAAGACAAGGACTTTGATGTCCATGGGATGTTTTAAATCCTGGTTTTATTTTAAGGGTGTCCTTGGACAACTTTATCAATTTTTCTGAACTCAGTTTTCTAGTTTATAAAATGAACACTGGGTATTATTCCCTGAGATCATTGTGGCTGAATTTCAGTGAAGCAAGTGACTGGCACATTGGCACTCAAAAAGTATTATTTTCCCCACTTCTGCCCCACCAATTTCCTTCTAATGTGAACCGTTCAGTGTTATAACAAAAATACAATATTTAAGTTATTGGTAAATTTCTGGCTAAGTATTAAATATTTTATACCAGCTTGTATTTTCAAACTCTGTTGTGCAATTATTAATTACCAATTCTCTTGCCAGAATTTTGTAAAAATCATCCATATTTTACAGAAATAATGAGAAAGCTGAGCTTAAAGACATTGAATAACTGCCTCAGGGTAAGTCAGTGAAGCAAAACCTGAGAGGTGGAATTTTGAGTTCAGAGTTCCTGCTCTCCTGTTTTCTTTCTTCTCAGACTGTGCAGCCATACTGTAATTCTTCATTTTATTTTAGTAAAAAAGATGATTTGCAGGCCTAAAGAAATTTAAGGTCATTTGAGTTTTTGTTATTAAATTCTGTATATTCCCAGCATAAGTAAGAGAAGAGGCAACTAAACATCAATGTAGATCACTATTTACCATGATTTACATATTCTCCTTGTTGTTACATCTGTATTTATTGATTAAATAGCATTAAAATATATTTAATGTAATAGCCTTTGAAATAAATGTCTATGATATATATAGATGACTTCCATTTGAAAACAGTTTTTATTTGTAAAAATATATTAATTGAAATGTATATAGCCAGTACAGTTAGCTGTGTGGTGAAGGCTGAGAAGAAAGAATTTGGGGGCATTTGCACATGTTCAATAGGCAAAATGTAGTGCTGAAAAAATCATATATATTAAGGTAAATCACTGGATCATAATAATAATAATGACGATAGAATTTATTGCATACTTCCTGGCTGCTGGTTATTATGCTAAGCCTTCTATATGCATTATATAAATTGATCCCCAATTTATGTGTAGCCCAGTGAAAATGTTATTAAACCCATTTTGTAGATGAGGAATCATAGCTGTAGAGAATTTAAATAAGTTACCCAAATTTGCATCCTTCATAAAGCCAACACAGAAAGATTAAAATGTAGGCCTGTCTACCTCCAGAGCTAGAGCTCTATATACTAATTATATGAATGTTTATTGCCTGTTATGTATATATTAGGCCCTGAGAATAAAGAAATTTTCAAAACGAAAGGATTCCTGCCCTCTTGGAGTTGAAATCTGGCTCTAAATATAGTACAAATAGCCCAGAGTAAGTATAAAACAGAATTTCCTAAATAATGTTCAACAAGGCTATCTTCAGTGTTTCTGTTTTTGCTTTTAAATGAAAGAGTAACCCAAACTCTAATAACTTTAGAACACTACATGCTGTATCTCTATCTTAGAGGTAGATGCACATCACACATTAGCTTGCAAAAGTCAGTAAAAAGTCTTATTAGGAATTATTAGTATTTTCCAAACTTATTTGATGTCAGACATTTTCCCCAATCAATTTTTTTTATTAACACCCTGAAAGACACCAATATTTCATGAAACACAGGTTAGGAAATACTGGCCCACAGAAATTCTTTGATATTTAGTCCTTTTGTTTCATTTTGTCATAAGAAAAGACTAAAATTGTTGGCGTTTGTGTTTTCCTAGTACTCCAAATCTCATATAGTGTATATTATAGCAGCTCACCTATAAGGTTATAGTCATCACTTATTCCTCCAAAATGTTTGCCCTGTACCTCATGATAAAAAAGTCTCCATAGTCAGTACTAATACCCTGCCTCTCTTCCTTGCATTGCTGTTTTTCTTTAGAGTTCAGCTCTCTCCATCACTTCACCATTTATTTATTTTTCACAATGTGTTTTTCTGCCTGCCTAATAGGTTCAGCTGTGTGGTGAAGGCTGAGAAGGAACAATTTGGAGAGATTTGCATAGGTTGTTCAATAGGCAAATAAAATTTCAAGGAATTTTTAACATTCGGGAAAGGATAGGAAAGAGAAGAGTTGTTTACCTTTAAGGATGTCTGTAAACAAGTAGGAACAAAGGTAAAAGTTTACCTGGGCCGGAAAAGATCATTCTCGGGGGATGAAGATTGGGAAGTGAGGTATAGTGGGTAGTTTGTCTTTTTCTTTGCTTAGCTTTATTGAGTTTTCAGACTAGGTTTGAAGTCAAAACTTTTAGTTTGTAAATAACAGGGCAATGATGTATTTTCCTTATCACATTCAATAAAGCATGATCTATTGGTCTAGTATTCTCAAAGTAAAAACTGCTATTTGAGATGGTTATTTAATTATATTAGAAATTATTTATACTGTCCACTCTAGAAAAACCTAACAAAGTTTCTTTCCAGAGAAATGTATTTATTATTTTCTGAAGGAAGTGCCCTTAAATTTGTGCCTCTTCTATTTTATGAAGAGTGTAAATTGCTAAATTAGCATATAGTAGGCGTTGTAACAAATATTTGCCCCATTCCCTTGACACCCAATTTTACAAGTATATACATAACTATTCAAGTTGCCATTGAGAAGTCCATAGATATTTGGAAATCAAGAAATGCCACTTGACTTCAGGAAAAACCTGAAGTTTGTTCTGTGTAAAAAGCAGTCATTTTTATTGCATTTAAAATGGACCTTAATGCATTATCTCACAGGTGTTTGTGGCTTCTGGATTTAAATCAACCTTCCATTATCTTAGCGTGGTTTCATAACAGTCCACTAAGATAAGAATAATTGGCACCGCCACCTCCTACTACTCTTCTTTTTTTCTTTTTTATCAGCCTGTGTTATGGTGCTGATAGTTCCTTTTTAAAGGTGAGGAAAGTGGGACTCAGAGAAGCTAAATTACATACTAAGGAGTTGATGATATCACTATGAAAACCCAGTGTGGTCTAAGTCACAATTCTATGGGATATGTGTAAAGTACTTAGAGTATTGTCTAAGTATTGTAGGGGTGAGATAAATGTATTGTAGGGGTGAGACACATTGTTGAGGTGAGATAAATTCCAGTTTTCATTTCATTCTATTCCCTTTCTTATGCTAGGAGCAGTAATTAAACATCATGTTCCCAGCATAAGAAGCTCTGAGGGACATTGAACTGGTATTGGCTTTCAGCTACCTCTGCCTCATCTGATGATGTGAATTTATTAGCTCAGTAAGCTCAGTAGTTTCAGGTTTCTAGGAAAGTTAACGGGTGGGTGCAGAGGGTACTCTGCAGCATGGAGGAAAATCAATGATAATTTTTTTTTAACTTTAGATTTCACTAAATAGAGAAGGCTTTCAGTTACCTTCTTTGGGAGTGAGGATTTAATTAGAGCAAATTTATAAAATTCTTCTATAGTTGGTTTTGAAAAGTTTGACTTTTGCTCATTAAAAAGTGTAGTCCAATGTACCAATTATGCAAAATATGTGCTTTAAACTCACAGTTCTTGTTCTTCATCTTTAGGTGATATGCCCTGGCACAGATTAGCCTCTAGGATCCAGACAGTAAAAGCTGGTGGAAGTTGCTGAGCAAAATTGCTATTAGCAGTTTAATCACTTGTGTTAAATGCCATGGATATAATCCAAACTGTGGAAGAAATTGCTTTCTGGAGTGCTGAACTTCAGCAGTTTTGTAAGCTTAAGAAATTTCTATCAGCAGAATATTTAGCTTTCAATCTTAGGTCTGTAAATAACATAAATAAGTAATACAGTCAAGTACAGTGATTCATAAATAGAATCAGAGTGTATATCACTGATCTCACAATGTGTGCTTACTTATTTATGTTGCTTTTTAGGCCTAAGAGTTATTACAGTCATCCAGTAGTTGAATACAAAAATTGCTTATGTTTGTTGTTCTGCCTTATTTTGCTAAAATCATGGGCACCTTCCTCTGCACTTTTCCCTGCTTCGTCCTGGGGTTGTCCCTTTGTTAGGTTTTAGTTAAGTTCCTAACCATTTGGAAGTTCAAAAAGATCACTTCTAAGATTTATAGAAGAGCCAGGCTTTTGTTTGTCCTACTTCGAAAGAGTTTCTTCTTATTACCTGTAAAATGTACTTTCACCCAAAAGACCCAAAGGATTTGTTACTTCTGAACTTAAATCAATTGTACAAAACCTGAGTGTTTCAGCTAGTATTTGATATTAGACTGGTGCTGACCAAAGATTTAAGTTTCTGTAGCGAATTTATTTCATTTGATTTCTCCCTCTTAGTTGTCTTTGGAATTCTTGTTTTTAATAAAGTTTCTAACTGTGAGCTTAAAGCAGTAAAAAAAAAAAAGAAAAGAAAAGAAAAGAAGGAGGAAGAAAAGAAGAATCCAAAATTCCTCTTCATGTATGGGGTTGCATAGGGCTGGCAAATATATGTCATGTGTTAAAGTTACTTTTCGTATGCCTATGGCAGATACTGGACAACCACAAAACTTTTTTTACCCTAAAGTTCTTAGGAACTTGAACAGTACCTGCCGATTTGGAGGCTGTTATCTAATTGTTGAGTTAATGAGCTTGTGCTCTATTTCCTGAACTGAGTTGCAAGCCCTCTGAGAGCAGGCCATCAGTATTTCTGCTCTATTAAGTGCAGTTCATCCCATGAAACTGACTTCTAAATAGTATAAACACTATTTTAAAATAGTTAAACTTTTTTTTCTGTGAGGAGAAACAGTTGAATAGGAGTATTTGCCTTCCATTTAGACATTGAAGGAGAGTGGGTGATTAAATGAGGTGGTAAAGTACCCCAGAAATGCAGACTGTAGATGTTTATTAAGCAGTGTTGAATTAGTAGAACAGTAAACCATCAGAAACCCAATTCAGGGGCAGGGAAAAAGTTATCTTTTGCTTTCTTTTTATTCCTTTAATTTTTTTCCTGTAAAGTGAAGAGAACACAAGTTTTGAAGTCAGTTTAGATTGATGACTTCATTTCTTTTTTACTTACTTGCTGTGTGATCTTGAATGAGATTTTGAATTGTCAAACTCTCCTTTACCCAGTTCACAAAGATTTAAAGTAAATATGATGGTTATCACAGTTTATTTTTGAGAAAATCTAATGATATAACATAGATAACATGTTTCTGTCTGTTTTTCAAGATTCACATTGGAGGAAGGGTTGAGTAGATAAGCAGCAGCTGTTAGTAAGAGATGACAGAGAAATAACGTAAAATAGAAATACACCCATGCCCCAAACATGTCTAATCTCTGACTTGCCCTTTTTAAATGACCTAAACTGTCTTTCTCTAAATTACTTTTCTGCCTCTTCGTTCTGTCAGCCTTTATAGTGTTGAAAGCAAATATGGACATCTGTGTTGCTTTGATAGTCAGAATTCTATATCTGTGCAACTCCTAGAAATGCATGTTCTCAAAGAGAGAACAGGTTTTTTTTTTTTTTCTTTTAGGAGATGTGTTGCCCCTTTTTGGTTCTTTAAAATGTATTGTATTATGAAGTGCTGCCTTTTTCAATACTGGGGGAAAAAGAGATAGAGACAGAGCTGGGGAGAGTTAGAGAGAGAGAGAGAGAGAGAGAGAGAGACTGCTTCCTTTGTTTAGTGGTATAAATTTTATAGATAACTGTTTTGTTATTTGTTGCAAATATTTTCGTATTTCATTAAGAGAGAGGTAATTTTTAAAGTGAGGCCAGGCTAAATATTATCTTATAAATTGAAAAATAAAGATATTCTAAGGTTAAATGTCATTGCTTTCTCTAGGAATCTAGATATGTACTAATTAATACATTTGCTTATTAACAAGTTCCTCTCATTTTTACAGTTATGCAGGCTGTAGTCAGAGCATCCTGCATTTAAATCTTGGATACTAGCTTCTTCCTCCTGACCCAGTTTAATGCTACAAGTATGAAGGGTGAAGGAGAGTATTTTGCATATTGGAGTCACTTGGGACTTGTGTGGGAAGGCTTTTGTTTTGCCTGATTTCACAAGGTGACAAGAGTTCACTCCTCAGCTGGAAGATAAACTTAGATAAATTAACTGAAAACCATTTTTCACTCTTTCTCACTTCACCTCCAACACACTCTCCTTTTAGAATGGCTTCTGCCTGTTCCTTTAAGTTCCTCCGCTTGCTGAACAAAAAGTAGAAGAGACCTGCTGTCAAATTTTCATTTACACAGACTGCTACAGTCTTTAAAAGGTAGAGAACACCTACATTCTTATTCTATGAAGGTCATATTATCTATGGTACACAGTAGTTAAGCGTCATTCATACTTGCCTCCTCATACCAGGACAGGGAATGTTGCTGTTAATCAAGTGGTTAAGTGCTGGGTTTGAATGCAGCCTCTTTTACTTCCTGGCCGTTTGACCTCAGACTTTCTCCATGTGAGCACCAGTGCCCTTAACTATAAAACGAAGGGGTAAGGAAAAAATAAAAGAATAAATATCACTAAGCATAATATGCAACATGTAAAAGCTCTGAATACATGGTAGTAATTAATGTTTGATATTTGTATATTATATATAATGGCATGTGTTTTCACTGATGTTTCCTGTGTAGTTAGTGTTTACCCAATTTTGTTGCAAGTTTTATGTGTATACATATAATTGCACTTTAGGTTCTGGGGTACATGCAAAGAACATGCAGGATTGTTGCATAGGTACATACATGGCAATGTGGTTTGCTGCCTCCATCCCCATCACCTGTACCTGGCATTTCTCCCCATGTTATCCCTCCCCAACTCCCTACCCTCCACTATCCCTCCCCTACCCCCATCCCCACAGACCTCAGTGTGTGATGCTCCCCTCCCTTTGTCCATGTGTTCTCATTGTTCAACACACGCCTGTGAGTGAGAACATTTGGTGTTTGATTTTCTGTTATTGTGTCAGTTTGCTGAGAATGATGGTTTCCAGGTTCATCCATGTCCCTAAAAAGGACATGAACTCATTTTTTATGGCTGCATAGTATTCCATGGTATACATGTGCCACATTTTCCCTGTCCAATCTGTTATTGATGGGCTTTTAGGTTGGTTCCAAGTATTTGCTGTTGTAAACAGTGCTGCAATGAACATACTTGTGCATGTCTTTATAATAGAATGATTTATAATCCTTTAGATATATTCCCAGTAATGGGATCGCTGGGTCAATGGAATTTCTATTTCTAGGTCCTTGAGGAATCGTCACACTGTCTTCCACGTTGGTTGAACTAATTTACACTTCCACCAACAGTGTAAAAGTGTTCCTATTTCTCCACATCCTCTCCAGCATCTGTTGTCTCCACATTTTTTAATGATCGCCATTCTAACTGGTGTGAGATGGTATCTCAATGTGGTTTTGATTTGCATTTCTCTAATGACCAGTGATGATGAGCATTTTTTCATATGTTTGCTGGCCTCATATATGTCTTCTTTTGAAAAATGTCTGTTCAGCAAGTTTTTTTTAATGCAATATTGGTAACTTATACTCTCTTCCTCAAATCCTGTCTTTGGACTTATGTTATAAGTTAAAAGATCATGCATTCTTAATGTAGACCTGAGTTAGGATATTCTATTCTATTCTATTTATTTTTAAGGGTATGTCCCAAATTTTACTACATAGAAAATGTGATCACTTTTGCCATAAGTAATAAAAGAAGACAATGTCTCATATCTTTTAACTAGCACTTATTGAAGACTTTATCTGTACTAAGCACACCGCATGAGATACCTCATTATCTTCAACAACCCTTCTGGAAGAACGAATTATTATTACCTTTGGGATTGGAAAGGAATCTAGAGTTCAGAGAGGTTAATTAATGACCAAAGTCAATAGGCTTAAGGAGTTAAAGCAGGATTAAAATATAGCCCTGTTTAGCTGTTAAGCCCATGGTCTTTCCATTTCACCATGCTGTCTTTCCATTTCACCATGCTGCCTTTCCATATCTCAGAATAACGTAAAAGTAGCTTTATAATTCATGATCATTTTAGTCAGCACAGTTTATCCAGAGTTGTAATGCCTTATAACAACAAAAGCATACTTTTCACCTATGTTGCATATTCATTATGCATCATTATTCTGATATCCAGGCTGAAGAAATAGATCCTATGGTAGATGTGAAAGTCTTCAGGTAGAAAAAAATCGCAAGGATGCAACTGTATGATGAATCTTAAAGCTTCTTGTTAGAAGTGGCATATGTCACTTCTGCCCACATTCCATTAACCAAAACAAATCACATGGTCAAGTCCAATGTGAGTGGGGCAGGGAGATATATTCCTCACACAAGAAGAAGGGCAGCAATTATTTATCAATAATAATAATTATCTACCATAAAAGTGTATATAATTATTTTCCTTGTCTAATTATGTTTTACTCAGGCTTATATAAAAACGTTTTTATATAACCTGAAATATCCACTACTGATTGTGGTAGGGGACAGCCTGAAGGGGGCTATGTTGAAAAGAGACTCACCCAGAGACTCACCATTGATTTAGTCTGTCCAATGAGCTACATTATTATTGGGAAGTGATACTATGGTAATTGCATTAGCAGTGTCAGTACATAGGGACTATCCTGCTATTTGCTGAGTTCATTTCTTTCACTGCTCTAAGCAATTTTTAAGCATACCTACACATAGCTGTATAATACATGATTATTGTGTATTTTTACAGCAGTCAGTAGAGCTGAAATTGTGTTTCTAAGATTATGTACTGGGCTAGAATTGTATTTTCAATTCAAACCAAGCTAACGGTATTAAGGAGATTCCATTGTGTCTTAGCTTTGGCACCTCCATGTCTTTATTTTACCTCCTACTCTCATTAAAAGAGAATTCCTTTGGCCTCACTGACAGATTAAATATGAGAAGATCAATGACAGGAGATGAGTATAGGTGTTAACAAGAGAGGAAAATCTTTCATGTGATTCTTCTGTAGGTGCTCTTTTCTTTTATCAGTACTTACTGCTATTTATCCCTTTAAAATGGAGTTCTCATTTCATTTCTTTCTACTGTTTCATTAGCTATTATTCAGGTCTTCAACACTTCAGTGCTCCAATGCAGTGAAAGCCTCCTAGCTCGTCTCCCTGCCTGAGTATCTTTCTCCATTCTTATTCATGAATGATAACAGAAACGGCTGGAGAATTGTTTTGGCTTTAAGAACCAAAGTTACAGAATATTTCACGGCACACATAGATGTAAAATGTTAGCAGCTCCAGTGAACACCAGCCTACCACCCGCCCCCCACCTGTTTTACCTAATGACACTTCCCTGCTTTCGCTCTCTCCTGCCTCTGCCTATCCAGTCCTTTTGGACCCGACCATTATTCTCAACTTTCCATCTTGACATGGCCACTGGACATTCAGTTTTACAGACTTTCCCCACCTCCATGTCAAAAGTTGTCTATCAACCTTTTTTATTTCGTTTCAAATGTCCAAAGTATTTAAGGTATTTGTATAAGAGCATACACATGGCATATATCTAGATTACGAAGCACAATAGTAAAATAAAAATCTATGAACCCTTTTCCCCCTATGTTCATGAGTTCAATTGTTTTGATTTTTAGATCCCACGAATAAGTGAAAATATGCAGTATTTGCCTATCTGAGCCTGGCTTATTTCACTTAATATAATGATCTCCAGTTTCATCCATATCTTTGGAAATGATGGAAACTCATTTTTTATTTTATGACCACCAACCAATAGAAGAAACTGGCTCTCCATCTTTGTTTCAAAGTTGTGTCGAAGTCTAAGTTTGTTCTTCTGGCTTAACCCTTCTTTGACTATATGTACTCAATTCCAGTCTTATTATCATGTTCCCAGTGCTTCCCTCAACTTCCACCGTTCCCAGAGCTTTACCCTCTGGCTGCTATCCTGCCATGCTCTTCTGCCTAACTCTTGAGATGGGGGTCACATCTCCCATATTCAGTCGACTCTTCCAAAACTTCTACTTTGATCAGTCAACATTATTCTCCTAAGCTCAAAAATCTAAATTGCCTGAGTGCTTCCTATTGAGTCAAGAGTGAACAGAGTGAACACTGTCTGGGTTTTAAACACCCCATGAAATCACATCAGTATTCCATCAGACATATGTAATTTTTTTTTTTTTTTTTACTTTTTCTAGCTAGTTTCTTAGCTGTCTTTTAGTCAATGTAAATCCCCATTCCTGTCTCTTTGTAATTTTAATCACTGTCCTATTTAACCTGTTTTATTACCATGATGCCCCCTCTAACATGGTGTAGTAAGAGAAACAGATTTTAACATAAGGAAAATTTGAATCTTGACCCCCCCATCACTTACTATCTTTGTGACTTTCGTCAGCTTATATGGTCACTCCTTACTTGTATGATCACTTCAATTTTCCTCAATTATATATTGGGTTACTGTGCTCTACAGCATTATTGATGATTAAGCGTGTGGTTTCTTTAGAGGATATACCACAGCACCAGCTATACTGAAGATAGTCAACAAATTGAATTTTGTTGACGCTCTTCAATCCAGTCTTTCCCCTGTCACACAGAAAATCCTTGTTAGAAAGTCTGTATCCATTCTTTACTGAACATCCAGGCTTAGACTTTACCATATAGACAAGGAGAAATATTGAAGGATTTTGAATAAGGAACTAGAAAAATAAGATTTCCTCTTGGGAAGGTTACTCTGATTGTTATGTGGAGGAAGGACTAAGGAAAATCGAGAGTAGAGGCAAGGCAGCAGCAAAGGTGGTCCTGGTTAGATAACATGGCACCCCACACCCCCTGCAGTGCCAGTGTGCTCTCTGTGCATTCAAGTTCTCTACATGTGAGGCACAGATGAATAAAGCACTGTCTCTGAACTCTACTAGGGGCCCAAAATAGGCCTGGACTAAGTAGTTTGGGCATAAATGTTCAATTAATAAAGATAAGTGGAGCATAGCTTGCTGAGAAATAGTATTTCTGATACTGAGGAGTTAAAGAACAATTTCAGAAGGAAATTGCAGTTATTTGTTTGGCGATGGGAGTACAGAACTACAGGCCATGTGATGGGGGTAAGTTTGTATTTTTGCCCCCAGGGCTTTCCTAGACCGTCTTTTACACTTTAGCAAGGCTGTTGATGTGGAATGAATTCTGAAAGTCAAAGATTGGAGCAAGTTAGTAGAAGTTAGAAAGGGGATGGATAATGGGTACAAAAAAACTAGTTAGAATAAATGAGGCCTAGTTTTTGCTAGCACAACAGGGTGACTATAGTAAAAAATAATTTAATTGTACATTTTAAAATAACTGAAAGAGTATAATTGGATTGTTTGAAACACAAAGGATAAATGCTTGAGGTGATGGGTACCCTATTTAACGTGATGTGATTATTACATATTGCATGCCTGTGCTAAAAATATATAACTGATAAATATATATACCTACTATGTACCCAGGAAAATTAAAAATAAAAATAAAAGATAGGATTCATGGCAAAGAGCAAAAAACAAAGAGCAAAAAACAACAAAAATCCAAGAACTAAACACTAAAGATGTATGTTATATGTTAAATCATTAAATGTTTTTCTGGTTTGGAGGAGTGGGGCTGGAGATGCTGAGAGATAAAAGAAGGGATGGATCAGATCCTAGATGAGACAGGGTAACAAAGCAGCATTTACAGGGTAATAAAAGAAGAGAACGAAAACATTCTGTGACTGACTGATGAAGAAGGTGAACAAGTAAGGCAAGGGATATGTCTATGGAAATGACAGTAATTGAAATGCTATATGAAGCAATACAATTTTTGCATCCTGCTGGTTTATAATGTGATTTGAAACAACAGTGATGCTGAAGAGGAGTTTCTGGAATCACCTGCTAATCCAGACAGACTACACAGTGAGGATATCTCTGGATGAGATGGTTGCCCTCAGTAATTATAGGAGTCTGAAATGTGTCTGACAAGGAGAAGAGAAATAGCAATACAAACACCAGCAGGAGTCAAGAAATACACCTTTATCACAGTTTACTGCATTACTGAACTTAATTGCTTTTGGATTTTGTGTGTGTGTGTGTGTGTGTGTGTGTGTGTGTGTGTGTGTTTTAAAATAGTTTATTTCTCAGAGATGGTGGCTCTTTAAGAAGAAACAGGGTCATTGAAAATTATCTTATTAAGTCAAGAACTCCATGGAAAATTTCCAAGGTCCTCATGACTTGCAGAAGCCTCTGTTGAGTGTGTGCAGCTTGTGAGTTCGAGCCTTAGGAATGTGAAAGGACAGTTAATTCTGTTTACCTTCGCTTCTTCATTGTACCAATGCAAATACAGTAAGATTATTTGATCACAAGACTTTACCATGTGAGCATTAAGCTGACATTCTGGGCCTGAAGTCCAGTCCAGGGTGTGCTATATCACACTGTGCCCCAGGGCCCAGAGCTTGAGCAGATGATTCCCTACCAAAGATGGTTTCTTCCTGGAGACGCTGACTCTCAGAAGAGTAAACCATGACAAACAGGTGATTGAGTTAAGGCATAGGTTTTAAATAGCGTTTCTCACACCCACAGCAATTTTTCCTTACAGTTCTGAAGACTCCAAATGTCAAGATCCCACAATCAAGGTCAGTTTGGATAGGAGCAATGTGTCTGGTGGGGAACAAATGCTTGAATCCCTATAATATGGGAGGTGTGGCTGAGGGGGAGGCCACCTGCTAAAAAGAGAGCCCTGGTATGTTGCCACACATGCACTGTGGGCGTCTGGTAATTGTTAGCTCTGAGTGTTGCAATACTTAAGCCTGAGCCACACATTTTGTCTATGACCATACACAGCCCTGTGTAGTCTTCAGAACATGGCCAGTGGCATCTAGCAACTCTGAAGAGCATTTGACAGGTTGTAAAACCTTTCTGAGCCTCAGTTTTTCCATACAAATGGGAACAATACGACCAAGTTTGCTGAGCTATCATAAGGATCCTGTGAAAACTTAGGTGAAGGTACACAGCAGGATGCCTTATTGGTAGCTTTCTTCTGATTTTCATTAATAAGAAGCAAGCTTCTCAAGAATGGAGCATACAACACCTCCAACATCACTCACTAAATTTCTGCCCATAAATCATCCCAAATAAAGAAACTTATCGTTGTAAACTCCATAGCATTTACTGTTTGAAACCAAACATTTCACAGTTACTGAAAATCTTTTTTTTTGTTGTTCACTATGTGTTTCTAATTTTCACATTGTTCTCTTCTCTTAGAGATCAGTAGCTATGCCTCAAATTCTCTGAATCCTCCACAGCACCTAGCATAGAATGTGGACCTCATTAAATGTTTATCGGCTGCCTGAATTTGTAAAGATGTGAGCAGAAGATAAGGACACAGCTCGAAGTTAGTGTTTCTCTTGCTAGGCTGCAGTTCTGCCTGCAAAGTGGTTGCTAGGATTGCTAGGATTTTAAATTTGCTATTGGTGAGAGGGGCATGCAACAAGAGTTGAGTTTTGGACAAGAAGAAAATAATGCTGTTGAAACCCACAATGCCAGTTTGTTAGTTGTAACCTTTGTACAGAGATTGCTTTACTCCTTTTAGTAACTCACTCAAGTGCTTCTCACAATGCCTGGAACATAGTAACCTCTCAATCAATATTTTTTGCAATAAATGGACAGAGCCATTCTACCTTTTTATATTTTTATATCTTCTTTTATATAGTCATGCTACCAATTTTATATTAAAATTATATATTTGTGTGGTTCATTCATTCAGCAAATATCACTGAGTACCTAGTATGTGCTAGACATTATTCAAATGACTTATGTTCTAAAGCAGTGAACAAAACAAACAGAATCCCAGACAATGGAGCTTACATTCCAAATAAAAAAAATAAGGAATATATATTTTTAATGTTGGGTGATGATATATGTGCTATGGAGAAAAGAATTGAGTTTGACAGGGGAATATGAAGTGTGTGTGTGTGTGTGTGTGTGTGTGTGTGTGTGTGTGTGTGGAGGGTTATACAACCATCCCATTCTAATAGGATGGTTCAGGAAGGCTTCTCTCAGCTTCTGAAATGAAGTGTAGATCAAGATGATTCCTAATGTTTCATTAAAAATCTTTGAGGAGAGTGTAAATTTTTGGAAAATAACTAAATGGTCTTTAATAATTGAGTTTAGTGCTTTATCACATTTAAACTATTTTCACAATCCTTATCTAATTAATTATTTATACTCCTTATCCATTAATTTGCTTTAAAAAATAACCTTACCCTCCCTTCCTGTTATCATTTGCTAATCATTTCAATTACCTTAAATAGGTAATATATGCCTTGATTTCACCATTTATAAAATGCCATATCAATACCACTGGGAGTAGGAGGAGGAGCTAATTAGTTTAATTAACTAATAAATAATTGAAAACACTTTGCACATACAGTGTTTTAAGCGTTCAAAGAGAGTAGATCTGTCTCTTGTGCAGAGGTGAACTACAGTGACAGAGTCACCACTTATGGGCTACATCTTTTGGAGGGCAAAAGATATTATTCACCAGAATGGCTTTCTTTCATAATTTTGCTGAATAGTAAAATATTGCTTGTGTTTACCAGTGTGTAGCACATCTAATCAAAAACACCCCGTAACATTTGGCAATGAATTTTTATAGGATATTTTGAATTTTTCATCAAAGAGTCATCCAATCAACATAGACTGATCATCTGCCTTTGTCTTGTTTGACAAGATGGAAAAAGTTAGCATTGTTTTCCATCTTGCAGTCTTCATATACCAAGCCAGATAAGCCCTATATTCAATAAGACAAACCATTTATCTTGCTTTTTTTGTGTTTCTAACCCTGTGCAACACAAAACGGATTATTATTTTCAGTGACAAACAATCCTGTACATTGGAAAGGAACTCAACAACAAAAAATGACTAGAAGTTTAACCAAAGTTTCTTTCTTTCTTTTTCTTTTTTTTTTTTACACTGTATGAACCATAGGTCAGCAAACTATACCTATGAGCTAACTCTGACCCACCACCTGTTTTTGTACAATCTGTAGGCAAGGAAAGTCTTCACACTTTTAAATTGTTTAAAAACAATCTAGAATAATATTTTGTGAAACATGAAAATGATATAACATTCCAATTTCAGTGCCCATAAATAAGGTTTTATTGGAATATGGTCATGTTCATTCATTTATATATGGCTTCTTCTACTCTGTAATGACAAAGTAGAACAGTTATGATGGAGGCATAAGGCCCAGAGAGCCTAAACTATTTTCCATCTGCCTTTCATAAAGCTTTCTCACCCCTAGTATAGATCATGATCAGAGTTCATACTGTTGGATCATGAGCTTGTGGCAAGTGAAAGTGGCCTGTCTCTGGGGAAAACACAGTTGTTCATCTATTGTCTCTTTTACTATGGAGAAGAATTATTGTTTAGCACTCAAATTGCTTTGGAAAAATAATTATCATTAAGTAAAAATTTAAAACATGGTACTAATTTATACTGTACAATCTTGTGTTACATTTTATTTTTTTCTGCATTTCCTTATATTTTATTTATTCATTCACTAATTCTATTATAATCTACTGCATTTATAGTCTATCTACTCCATGCCAAGTTCCCAGGGTAGTAGAACACTTGATCTTAACCAAAAGGTAGAGAAACAATTCAGGATAACACAAAGGAGAATAAGAAAGAACTCAGCCCTTGCTAAATTCACAGACTATTAGAGAAGAGATTCACTGGAACAAGCAATTACAATGTATTGTGACAAGCGTTTCACTAATTCTATGTGCAAATCTTGTAGGATCATAAGGAAGAGAATAATTCCTTGGGAGAATGGGGCTCAGCTTCTCAAAATAAAAAATTCACTTTAGTCTGAAGGATAAATAATGATTCTCCAAGTAGAAAGTATCATTTTAGGAGAAGAAACCAAGGTCCACTGGACAGAGATGTAAAAGAATATGGGTGTCCAGTGAATATCAAGGAAGACTATATACCTGGAGTATAAATTTCATCAAGGGAAAAGTTAGAAGATAAGTTTGGAATTTGGAGGAAAAGATTGTGTAAAGCATTCATTGTCCAGGAGGCCAGGGATTTTACTGTATCCTTTAGGCAATAGAGAACCAACAGATATCCTAAGAGGGCAAAGCATGATTACCTGTACTCTTTAGAAAAGCACTCCAGCAGCAATGGAGAAGATAAAGTGGAACAGACAGAAACTGGAAAGGGAGACTGGTTATGAGGCTTTAACTATATTTTAATTGAGAGGTGAGGGTAGTTGTGAACTAAGGCCAGTCACAAGGACATTATTGAAAAGTAATAGATTGTATTGTTTCATGCCTTTGTATTAAAATCAGCTTGAGCCCTGATAATGGTTCTGACCATCCTAGATTTTAATATTGGGAGGTAGAAAGAAAGGGAGTCCTGCTGATATTTCCAGTGTTTGGTATAATGGTCTTAATTGCAGTTGTATTTAATTTACAGCTGTAATTTTTGTGTGGATCTCTGTGCTTTTAAATTTACAACGAGAAGAGGCCCTACATCTAGTCTGAGGGGCTGCTCTACCCTGGAAACCCTGGTTCTGAAAAGTATAATTTTTCCTGAAAATCCTACCTCTTCGTAGCAGATTCATAAATCTCTAAGTAAGACTATGTAGGCACTTACCCAACAGGTCTCCAGATGTGCTGGGGAGTTTTCACTCCTACAGTAACGGTGCTGCAGGTCTGTTCAGATTTATCCCCATGACTGTACGGTACACCCCATGTGATCACTAGTCAAGCTGTGGAATTCAGCTGCTGCCACTTTCATTCCTGACCTGCAAAGCCATTTGGCTAAATCTGGGCATGTGCTATCACTGTTTCTAACATCCCCGGTGAGACCATACCTCAGCTATCTGAGAGGTTTCCTGTTAAATTCTTCTCCTTGGCAGGACCATGGGTAATTTAGTTGATGGCTCATTTTATTTGGATTTGAAGAGTGAATCTGGGGATTACAGCAGGCTTGGATTGTAGAGTGAGGCTTTTTATCAGGTTATCTCCAGTGTCTAAGAGATCATGGCAATGCCAGGCATATAGCCATGAAAAGAACTCATTTTCAGCAAATGGACAGTTAACGAGTGATGTTAGAATCTCAGATATTCACCTGTGACATCTGAATCTGAAGAGGACTGGTGATGGCTTTTGTCTTCTCGGTGTCACTGAAGAAAAACCACTGCTGACATGCACTGGGAGTCCTGGCAGACTTCCAAGAGAGTTGGACTTCTAAGAGAGTTGGATTTTTTTCTGTGAGGTGACTAGTTTGCCCAGTTTTGACACAGAAAGAAGCAGTAGCTTTATATAACAGAAACATCACAGACTTCAGAGTCAGGTAGTTAGAGGTTTAAATAACACATACTTTCTATTTATGAGACTTACAGCAAGTTGATCTTTTAGAGGCTTTCTTCTCTTCTCTGTGTACCTTCACTAGATGGTTGTGAGCATCAAAAGAAATTTTGTGTTTGTGTGTGTGTATGTGTAAGTGAGAGAGTGTGGGCCAGTATGTGTATGTGTAAGAAGCCCCTGGTAGTGTGCCTGGTGAGTGGTGGGCTCTCATTAAATGTATTAGCTTCCGCCCACCTGTAGAACAGATGGTTGATCGCAGCAATGATGACAATGGACTGCCTGGAGATTATGGACGTGGCAGTGTCATCCATATCAAAGAAGAAGGCATTGTGGCTCAATCAAAAAGTTCTGAATTTAGAGGCAAAAAATCTTAGCTTGATTCGTTAGTCTTCCACTCAAGAGGAATATTTGGGCAAGTCACATACCTCTGTAATTCTCAAGCCCTGTGTCTATAACATATGTACCTTATAGAATTAAAATACACAGTGAAGTTTCTGTAGAGGTGGACCTATTTTTGTGTGTCTGAACATCATATAATTTGGCATAGAGAACGTTAAGAAAACAAACAAAAATTATAATTACAAAATTAGATATAGGGCTTTGTAAGGGGTTCAATGCAAGTGAGAGACGTTCTTTAGCTTCATGGTAAAAGTCTCTGAAATTCTTGCTTACTAAGTATATTTATATAATATGGTTAATGTAAGAAATATTTGTTGGAGATGTTAATGGAAAATAAATATAAATTTATTAATATAACAAGACGAAGGCTTATAAATAATAAATGGGAAGGTTATGGGAAGGAGAGAGAACTCGATTGAGGGTTATTTCTTTAAAAATCGAAACCAAAAAACTTTCCTCTAGCTTTATGCAGGGCACATCCATTTAAAAACAACATATATTTACTGAGTATGTAAGTGCTCAGCACTGTGCTAGGCATAGGAAAAGTAGAATATTTTTTGTATGAATAATAAATAGAGACAGAATTTCTTAAGGGCGGAATGCCTGCCGGTCACTGTCCTCTACATGGAAGTGTTTGAATTCTGCAGTGTGCCTTGAAGTCATTCTCCTCTGATAGAGAAGTATCATGAAATAGTATAGAAATATTTCAGAGCTCAAGAGTTGTGAGGCATCAGTTTAGATTGATAGGAAGATTCATTTATTTTTTTCATCTATTTATCATCTATTTGGCATATACTAGCACTCAGGATTGAGGGAGGAATGGGGAATTCATTAGTAATATTAATATATAATTATATTGTTATGATTATTTTAGAGAAGAAAATATTCTCAGAAGATGACCTGTTCTTATTGTCCACTGAATTATTTGATCACAGATTTACTTGTATTAGCACCCATTCCTTTCTCTTTCCCTCTGGTTTCGGAAATATCTTGTTGAAGGGAAATTCCTCCCATCTGAGCAGGAGATGATTTTTTTGGTGATATTCAATGTGAGGACATCTCCCTGCTGAAGTAATGGTCTTAACCCATTACTAGTTGAAAGCATTGTTACACCTTCACTAGCAAATCATTATAGAGAATACATAATATGCATTATCCTAAAAGTAGAATAATATGATCATTCTCTCCCACACTCAAAAGCCACAGGTGGCCAGAGTCGAGATCATCTTCGTCAACCTAATATTCAGAATTTACTGGCTAGAATCCAAGAGGCTTTTGTGGACATTCTCTGTAAAACAACCCCCTAAATCTGGTATGTAAACTTAAGAATGTGTATCACTTGTTTGCTTTCATGCTGAGCACATCTAGAGCTCTCCCTGGATTGAAAAAGCAACAAAAACATAGTATGAGTCCTTACGCTAAGCCTTAATGGGCTGCTTTTCTTAAGATCTAGGTAGGTCCTTGGGGTACAGGTGGCTTTGACTCCACTTTACCTTCAGGAGGGCTCTTTGGCTTTGCATGATCTTTTACTGGCACTTATATTGAAATGGAAGCTCCCTAGAACAAGTAGCTTGCTTTGAGATACCCAAATAATTCAACTGAAATGGTTCCTGCACAATGTAAGCAGAAAATTAGACACCAATCAGAGAGAGCGTTTGTCTTCTTTTAAGACCTAGACTGCCCCGAGTGCTCTAATTTATGATTCCATACCTCAATAAGGGAAACTTATGTTTGCAAAGTGCTTTACAGTTTACAAACTACTTTCATATCCATTATCTAATGCGCTCTTAGGATGGGTTCTTCTTCAATAAAATGTAATAGGAGGTATGTGATTAAATGGGTAATGGGATGCCTATTTTTAGATGCAGAAACTGACTCTTAGGAAGGTTAGGTGACTTGGAAAAGACCATATGGTAACAGAATGGCTGTAAAGGTTATATATAAGCTATTAAAGTCCAAAGTAATTCTCATTTCATTATACATATTTTTGCCTTTGATTTACAGTTTACAAAGAACTTTCATGTATATTATTTATTTCTGAGGCAATTTGACTGTAATGGTTGAGGATATCAGTTAGATCTTTATTTTAGTTCTGGCATCATTATTTACTACTTTTTTTTTTTTTTTTTTTTTTTGAGACAGAGTCTTGCTCTGTTGCCAGGTGCCAGACTGGAGTACAGTGGTGCAATCTTGGCTCACTGCAATCTCCACCTCCTGGGTTCAAGCAATTCTCCTGCCTCAGCCTCCCTAGTAGCTGGGACTACAGGCACACGCCACCACACCCAGCTAATTTTTGTGTTTTTTAGTAGAGATGGGGTTTCACTGTGTTGGCCAGGATGGTCTCGATCTCTTGACCTCGTGATCTGCCCGCCTTGGCCTCCCAAAGTGCTGGGATTACAGCCTTGAGCCACTGCACCGGGCATTTACTATCAATGTGATCTTGAGCAACATACCTCACTTCACTGACCTCAGCTTCCTTCTTGGTAAAGTGAGGGTAATAACAGCTTCCTTGTAGGGCTGTTACATCAATTAAAGATTCTGTGTATAAGGTACATAGTACAGATTTCTTGCATCCAGTAAATTCTCAAAAATAGTAGCTACCATTTTTATTATTAACAATCCTATGAATCAAAAGAAATCCTTGCCCACTTTGAAAATGAGAAAACTGAGACCATGAGGAAAAGCAGAGGAAAATTTATTAGATTTCAGACGTCCTTAAGAGAAGAAAATCTCTGTGTGTGTTACCAAGATTCTTGGCTCAGTTTGATCTGAGATGAAGGTATTTAACAAATTGTGTTCCAGGGTTTTTCAGTGACAGTTTAGTTTTCAGATGAATGGAGACAGGAATAATAAAATGGTACCAGTTCCATTTCTCTGCTCCTCTGGAGGCAGCTCCTACTCTGTTTACAACTTTCATAAATCAAACTCAGCCTACTATCAAATCAAGTTCTTTTTGCTTCAGGTACCAGAAAACGTATGGAGCAACTCACAAAGGTGTTGCATTTGTAATCCCAAATGAGCCGGCAACCCCCATGGTGCCACTCTATGATGCAGAGCTTTTGAGACAGTATAGTAGTGTTGAGATGAGTTACTTCATGTGTTGTCCTTACCCCAAACACATGCACACTGACAGAACAAATGAAATTTGTTTGCAGCAAACTGAAAGAGTAACAGCCAATATCAGTGTCATCCCTATTGGGCAATTGCTACATTAGAGCCTGATATATGAAAAATGGAATGGATGCTCTTTAGGCTCAAGACGAGAGAAGGAACTCGTTTGAGACCCTGCTATGGGTGGCACACTATGTTTAACAGCTCCAGATCCTCCCATCATAACTCATTCCCTACATTCCTCCCAGTTAATAGATGTGAGCACTGGGGCAGATAATCCAAGACTCATTTATATATGACTTTAAAAATCATTAAACGCATTTTTCGGCAAATTGACCTTCTTAATTTAGTTTTCCTTAGATACTTAATTTTCAAGTAATGTACTTCTTAGTGAAGGATATCTCTAGCTATGTCTAGGATCCAGGAAACAATTCACAAGCTGTCATTCTTTTAAATATACTTTAAACCAGTGATTCATATAGCATATGAATAATGTTGATTTACCTACTGCTTCATTGAACATCTACAACATACTAGGTACTGGGATAGCCTCAGTGATGCAGCAGGTGAAGATTTCCCAGGTTAGTGATGGAAGCAGAAAAATGTTTCACATAATTATGTAAGGCAGATATTACTGACGCTTTCTGCTCCTTGGAGATGTTGTCACATTTTGAATGAACCAGGATCCCATGTCAAAACTAGGACAGTCAAAAACTCTCCTCACAATTTCTTTTAGTTTCTATAAGTTATTTTCTATTCCTTTCTGCCTCCAATGTTTTCTGTATCCACATGGCTGTTTTCCTCTCCTCCAGTGAGTATAGGTATAAAGAAAAGCCTCTATCTCAGTTTGCTCCTCAAATTTTATTTTCTTCAAACAGTTTGTGAGTTAAGTAGCTTTGTGAACTAGATAGTCCCAGTGAGGGGGACGTCACATTTGAGATGCTGAGACTTTCCTACAGTCTTGCTCTCCCCTTTGGCTCTGGTGCTGGTTTTCTAATGCTCTGCTTCCTCTTCCAAAGCCTTCTCTTCTCTTTCAGCATATACTCCCCTTCTCTGCATTTCTCCCAGAAAGCATCCCCATCAGGCAAAGCATCTATATGTGAAATAGGCTCATCAAAGCATCTCTTTAAAAAATAAAGCAGACCTTTTACTACGAGAGATTTTCCTGAGCAAATAACATCTTTCCATATTGTTATTATTAAAATGCAACAGTGTGTGAGGAATAGCAATATAAGAGTATTACAGAATACAGAGAATGCATATTTAACTCAGGGTGACCCTAATAAATGAGTGAAGTCGGCCAGAAAAATGCAGGTGGTGGGGGTGAAGTGGGGAGGTAGATCCTTCTAAGCAGAGGAACAAACATGAGTAAACAAAAACATCTGTTCAGAGATGAGAAGCATGATGTATGGAGAGAATTGCAAGTAATTTAAGGTGTTTCCAAGTGTTTAATGGTACGGAGGGAGGGAATGGTAGCAGTGGAGGCTGGAAGGCAAAAGGGCTGGGTCAAGGAAGGCCTAGATCCTCATGCTAGAAAAGCAGTGGGGAGCCATGCCCTATGGGCTTAAGCATTGGAGAGACAATGGTGAGATTTTTGTTTTGGATTGATCGCTTTAGTAGTTAGGGATGTCTGTAATCCAGTGATCCAGAGCAGGAAAAGCTTAGATGACTATCTAGTTCATAACCAGTTCACTTCTAAGAGGAAAAATTTGAGGTTCCGACAGTGACTTTCTCCATGGCATACCGGCTACACTAGTATGCTCATCTGCTGCCCAACATGCTCAGTGTAGGCTCAGAGGCTCCTTGGCACAGTCTCTAACTAATTCACATGGATGATCACAGCTCAGCAATCCACTGCAAACTTTCTTTGAGGGGAGTCTTGGAAAATGAGAAACAAATGTAAAAAATCTACAAGCTTATTTTACTAAAGCCACAGCAGTGTAATTTTAAGAGGTTACTTTTTCATAATAATGTTCTGGAAATCAAATAGACTATTTCTCCTAAGGGGTTACTCTGTAGGAAAATAGTGCAGAAATGAGAAAAATATGTTTTCTTTTCCTTTCTGTTATAGCTTCTGGCTCTGAAATGGGCACCATCGTATTTCCAAATGATAGAAGAGCAAGAAAAGTTAAGTCTCTTTCCAGTGAGAGGTGTAAAGGGAGGGGGATAATTAACACTGGGATACCGAGAACCTACGTAATAAAAAAGTGTTCTGTTAGGTTTGTAATCAGCATTAGAGAAGCTCTGTATTTTCACATCATTTAAATACATAATGTGTAAAGAATCCAGGAGAACATGGATGGAGCCAGTGCTTAATTGAGGACAACATCCCCCAAAAACCAATACTATGTCATTCTGAGACCTGCCTAAGGTTGTTTCAATATCTGTTACTCCACCTGGCTTTCTCTGTCAGCTATTCTCCATCAATCTGGAGCATAGCTGTGAGTCCCACACCAACCTCTTTCTTCTCTGTCTTCGTTCTCTTCTCTTTTTTATCTTCCTATACATTGTGAAGAATAGTGGAATGAATTTGGGTTTTAGAGTAGAAAAACATGACTTTCAATGTTAGTACTATTATTTTCTAGTGAGGTATCTTTGTGGGTGGGAGGGTATTAATCTTCTCTGTACCTCAGTTATCTCCTCTGGGAAGTTCATAGTTGCTGCCATTTCTGACGGGTGGCTAGGAAGGTTCATTATAATGGATCTAGAAGGCTAGCATAGTGCCTGGCACATGAGTGCTCAATGGCAACCTCTCATAATGTTACATGTAAATGTTACAAGTAAATTTAGCTCAACACCAGGACCACTCCTCAGGCCTATATTTGAGTGCATATATATTTAATTTTGTAAAAAGATTAAACATATAATAAATGGAGTTTCTGGAACGCTGTTTCTCATCTATATATTTCTTCTTATATATGCTAGTGGGTCCGGAAGCCTTTTTAAGGATTAACAGTCTTCCTGTTAAACATCACAAATGAGATTGATGTAACTGGATGGATAACTGCTCTCAAAAGACCAACAAGACAAGGGAAAATTTCAGCTCAATTTGGTACCAGTCTTGTAGTGTGAGGCAGGAGTCGTGGCCACACAGTGAGCCAATGAAAATGACAAATGCATCACATCACACCACCATACGGAATTTCAATTGGCAGATTGCAGATATCCCTGCTCAATCTTCTTAACCCAGTCATAAATGTGGTGTGTTCTCAAAGAGTTCACATTTCCAACAGGAGAGAGGTGCTGATATAGTCTAAAAGGAAACCACCCAGAGGCTGTGGCATTTAAAAGTTGATGCTACGTGATGTCGTTTTAAAGAAGCATTCAGGGGACGTTGCCAACATTTATATCTCATATTGCTGTGGGATTGCTTTCAATTCCATCTCACTTAGGGCCCTGTATGGTAAAGATTCCTAGGTTGCTATGGAAAATATGCACTTAAGTTGACTGCTATGGTAACTAGTCACATATGGTGGAGAGACATCACATGACACAGGATTTGCATAACTAATTTGAGCATTTTAGTGAACATTGCAATCTGTGCATAGGAGGCTAAGCAATTTGAGGCTTTAAAAAATTTTTTGTGCACATAAAAGTAACAAGTACTATTCTCTGCTTTTACATTGTAAGTTAGTTGTTGACTCTTCTGTGACTTCAGGCATCAGTCCACACAGTATGTGGCTTTAAAGGTCCAAGTATGTTTGTGAGCTTATAAAGTTCAATTATTCCAGTATTTTATAGTTACATCTTATATAGCTGGAGTCCAACGTCTTAAGCCTCTTCTTCTCAACATGAGAGAGATTTAAGTACATTTCTATTAGCTTATCACAAATTTAATTTAATTCAACTTAATGTAATAAATATTTATTTGAGGTGCTGCTGGGTAATGCTGGATCATGTTTACCTGGATCATGCTGTTTCTATCTTCAGTGTCTGAAACAGTTTTATCTATATCTTAACCTAGAATAATGGCTTATGCATGGCAGACAGAGAATAACTGTGGAATTATAAATAGGCTCAGTTCTGGTGCTGTGTTCTCTGGGAGGATTCCATGACACCCTGGTTCCTGGCCAGGTTAGGTTCCCCACTCACTGTATTTTCCTATGATATTCTGTTCATATCTCCGGAACAAAGCAGAACAATTCTACATTGTTCTAAAATTGACGGTTTTGAAAAACCTGCTTCTCTTAATAGATTCTGAGTTACTTAATAGAATATGTGTCTTATCCAAATTTGAATATCTATGACCTAGCATAGTTTCTATCAGAGAGTAGGCATGCAGTACATATTTTTAAATAAATGGCTAAATAAATAAATGAATGATAAGCATATCAGTCATATAGCTACATATAATCATGGGGGGGAGAAACGTTATTCAGAATCTCTTATTTTCTCTTCTCTTTAAATAACCTACATCTTCCTTATAAAATGATGAGACTAGGGGAATGGCCTAATTGTATTTTTTGTTAGTATCCTCGTCCTAATGTTATTTCCAATACCCTTTAATATCAAGTACAAAAAAAAAAAAGACTGAATTAAATGACATTACTTTCCCTCCTTTGTACCCTCATATCCAAAGGTTGATGTTACTATGGTGAAGGCAGAATGTGCCTAAGCTCACTTGAGGTCCTTACTGCACCTTCTCCTACGCCACACTGTGTACAGCAGGTGTAGCATTGGAAGAGCCATCCTCTTGCTCCCCTCTTTTTCACTTTTACAAAAACATACTCATGCAAATGCACACATGCATACATAACTTATATTCCAGCTCATAGTAGAATCAGCTACAAGAGATACAGGAAGTGAGGTGAAAGTTGGGGGATGATAGGAAAGGAAATCTTATTTAAATCATCATTTTAGTAAATTATGTGTATTTTGAGATACCTGTACGTTCACATGCAGATATCAGAATTAATACAGAAAGATCCCCTCTACCCTTTATCCAGTTTTCCCCAATGGTAACGTCTACAGCACAATGTTACAATCCAAATATTTTCATAGTCAAGATAAAGATAACTCTCTTTATCACGAGGACCCCACATGTTGTCCTTTCATTGCCACACCACCTGCTCTACTTTTAATCCCTTCTTAACCCCTAGGAACCACTGATCTGTTCTCTATTTTTATAATATTGTCATTTTAAATAATGTTATACAAATGAAATCATATATAAATTTGGGCTTTTTTTTTTAACTCAGCATAATATTTGGAATTTGATTTAAGATGTGTGTATCAGTAGTCTGTTCATTTTTATTGCTGAGCAACATTCCATGGTACTGACATGTTCCAGATTGTTTAATTATTCTGAGGTTATCTGGGTTATTTTGGGTTTTTGGCTATTGTGAATAAAACTATTTGAACATAAGTTTTTAGTTCTCTGGGTTAAATGTCTAAGAGGGCAACCACTAGGTTATTTGTTAATAGTTGTATGTTTTGTTTTCAAAGAAATCTCCACACTGTTTTCAAGAGTGGTTGTACCACTTTATATTCCCACCAAGAATGTGAGTGATCTAATTTCTCCACATCCTAAATAGCAATTGGTTTCATATAACCATTTTGTATGTAGTGATGTCTCACTGTGATTTTAATTTGCATTTCCTTAATGTCTAATTACTGTGGCTGTTATAAGTCTTGAAATAAGATAGAAGATATTAAACATCTTTTCACATGCTTATGTTGCAATCTGTATATCCTGTTTGGTGAAATATCTCTTCCTATCTTTGCCTAATTTCCAACTGGATTATTTTACATTGTTGAGTTTTGAGATTTCCTTATACATTCGCAATACCAAATCTTTGTTGGATATGTGCTTTACAAATATTTTCTCCTATGCTGTAGTTTGTATTTTTGTCTTCTTAGTATGATTTTTTGCACTGTGCCATTTTTAATTTTGATGAAATCCAGTTTATCAGGTTTTTTTTCTTTTTATGAAATCCTTGATCCATTTTAAGTTAAATTTTATATAATAAGATGTAAGTGGAAATTTTGTTTTACTTTTTTTTTCTTATTGTTGTTTAATTGCTCCAGTATTATTTGTTGAAAAGATTATTTATCTTTCAATGACTTTTATACCTCTGTCAAAAACCAATTGGGCATGCCTTTTCTGTTCCATTGATCTATATGTCCATTTTGTTTTGGACCCCACATAGTTTTAATTACTGTAGCTATGTAAGTGTTGAAACCAGGTAGAATGATTTCTCTCACTTCATTCTTTTTAAAAATTGTTTTAAGTATGCTAGTTCTTTTGCCTTTTCATATAAATTTCAGAATAAAATTGTTTGGTTTATTTTATCAAGGTTTCGTAGTTTTTGGCGTACAGTGGTTAGAGTAAGTAAAGTATTTTTTGAGCAATTGTAAATGATATTATATTTTTAATTTGGTTGTCCACATATTGATTGATAATATGTAGAAACACAACTGATTATGTATTTTTTAATGCTGTTACACTGCTGAACTTATTTATTGGTTCTAGAAGTTTTTTCTTCTTTCTTGGTAGGTTCATCAGGATTTCTTTTTTTTTTTAGATGATCATGCTATATGCAAATAGGAGCAGTCTTCTTTCTTTCTCATCTTATGACTTTTATTTTTTCTTTCCTTATGGCTACAATTTTAAGCATTATAGTAAATAAAAGTGGTGGGAGAGGTATCTTGTTACTAATCATAGCAGAAAATAATTCATCTTACACTGTTAAATGTAATGTTAAGTATAGATTTTTTATAGATGCACTTTATTAAGTTGAGAAAGTGTCCTTCTGTCCCCAGTTTTAGGACTTTTTATCAATGTGTGTTGAAATTTCTTAAATACATTTTCTGCGTGGATTGAAATGAATGTGTGATTGCTCTTCTTTAGCCTATTTATAGGGTTGACTACACTGATTAATTTTCAAATACTGACCCAGTCTTGCATCGTTGGAATGAGCTCCACTTGATCATGGTATCTACTATTTTATATATTGTTGAATTTTATATTTTTAAGGGATTTTTGGGTCTGTATTCATGAGAGATATTGACCTGTAGTTTTCTTCTTTTGTCTTTGCCTGAAATATTTTAATAATATTAGAAATGGATAGCAAAGTATTCTTTCCTCTTCTATTTTCTGCAAAAGATCGTATCAAATTGGTCTTAATTATTTTTTAATGTTTTATATAATTCTCCAGTGAAATCATCTGGGCCTAAAGATTTTTTCTTGGGATTTTTTAAAATTATAAAGTCAAGTCCATTAATAGTAATAGAGCTATTTATATTATCTGTCATATATTGCCTTGCTTGTGGTAGTTTGTGTTTTTTGAGTAATTGGTACATTTCATCTCAGCTGTCAAATTTGTGTGTATAAAACTGTTTGTAGTACTCATTTACTATCCTCTGATTGTCTCCAGGACCTGTAGTGATAACTCCTATGTCATTTCAGGTATTTGTAATTTATATCATTTCTTTTATTTTCTTTGTGAGTCTTGCTAAAGGTTTGTTAATTGTATTGATCTTTTTAAACAAGAAATCCTTTGTTTCATTGATTTTATCTCTTGATTATCTAATTTAAATTACATTTGCTTCTGCTCTTTGTTATTTCTTTCCTTCTGTTGCATTGGGTTTATTTTACTATTTTTTAGGTGGGAGCTTAGATTAATTATTTGAGACTTTTTCTCTTTTTTCCAATAGATGTATTTAATGCCTTGAATATCACTTTAGAATGACTTTAACTGTATCCCATAAATGTTGATATATGGTATTCTTATAGTCAGTCACTGCAATGTGTATTTCTAAATTTGTCTTGAGATTTTCTCTTGACACATACATTATTTAGTTGTTTGGTTTTTAGTTTCCAAGCACTTGGAGATTTTTCTTTGTGTTGTCTTTAATTTTGCTTATTTATGGTCAGCTAACATACCCTCTATGATTTAAATTATTTTATATTTATTGAGATTTGCTTTGTTGCCATGGATATGATGTTTAATCAATGTTCTATGGGCACTTGAAAAAATTATGTATTCTGTTTTTTTTGGTGGAACATCCTATAAATGTAATTGGATTCTGGTGGTTGATGGTGTTATTATTCTATATGCCTTCTGATATTGGTGTAGGTATCTTGTGAATTGTTAATAAAGAAGTGTTGAAGTCTCCAATTATAATTATGTGTTTTTCTTTTTTAGTTTTATTGCTTTTGCTTCACATATTTTACAACCTTTCTTTGTATATACATGTGTAGGACTGCTGTCTTCTTTGTGGATTGATTCTATTACTTTAAAATAATGTGTCTTTATGATCTGGTAATTTTCTTTGCTCTGAAGTATACTTTATCTGGTATTACAATAGATAATTCTACTTTAAAAATATTAATGTTTACATGATACACCTTTTCCATTTTTTTACTTTCAGCCTGCCTCTATTACATTTGAAAGTGAATTTCTTGTAGGTAATAGACAGTTGGCTTATGTTTTTAATCCATTCTGATAATCCCTGACTTTGAATTAATGAAGTTAGATAATTTACATTTAAGGTAATTATTAATATGTTAAGTCCTAAATCTTGTTTTATTTATTTTTTTTCTGAGATGGAGTTTCACTCTTGTCATCTAGGTTGGAGTGCAATGGTGCAATCTCAGCTCAGTGCAATGTTCACTTCCAAAGTTCAAACGATTTTCCTGCCTTAGCCTCTTGACTAGCTGGGATTACAGGCACCTGCCACCATGCCTGGCTAATTTTTATATTTTTGGTAGAGTTGGGATTTCACCACATTGGCCAGGCTGGTCTCAAACTCCTGACCTCAGAAGTCCGCCTGCCCAAGCCTCCCAAAGTGCTGGGATTACAGGCATGAGCCACCATACCCAGCCTTCTGCTTTGTTTCTAATTTTCCATTCGTTCTCTCTGTTTTTCATTTATCTGATTTTTTATTTTGCCTTCCAGTAGGTTAATTGAACAGTTTTTACAATCCCATTTTATTTGCCTAGAGTGTATTTGGGTCCATCTCTTGGTGTAGTTCATCGTCTTAGGTGTTGCGCTAAGTATTAATATTGTATATGACAGTGTAGTGTGTTGTCTTTCTACTAGTTTGAGTAAAGCATAGAAACCTTATTTTAATTGACATTCCTTTAGTCTTCCCTATGTATAATTTTCTTAAATATTTCATCTACATTGGACTGTTGCTATTTAAGTTTCTGCCATCAAATATAATGTAGAAAATCCAAGAGAAGAAAAATCTACTGTATTTACCCACATTATTTACCATGGCTTTTTTTTTTTATTCTTTGATGTTCAAAGCATTCTTCTTTCATTATTTTCTTGCTTTTTAGAGATCTTTCTTTATAAGTTATTTTATCATGGGTCTTCTGGTGAAAAATTCTCTTAGTTTTTCTTGATCTGCGAATGTTTTAGTTTCAATTCCTAAAAATTATTTTCACTGATTACAGTATTCTTGGTTGACACTTCTTTTCTTTCAGCAGTTGAAAATGTTGTGTCACTTCCTTATGACCTCCAAAATGTTTTCTGCTGAGAACTCTGCTGTCATTCAAACTGATTTTTCCCTATAGGTGAAATGTCGTTCCTGTCTTGCTGCTTTAATAATTTTTTTTTATCTTTAGTTTTCATAAAATTGGCTATAATGTATCTTTGTCTGCACAATTTATTTCCATTTATCCTGTTTGGGTTTTGCTCAGTTTCTTGAATCTGTTATGGTTTGCTTGGTTATTTCAAAGCATTTTCAGCCACATTTTCTTTGAGTGCTTTTTTAGGATTCCCCTCTTTTTCCTTGCATTCTGGAACTCTGATGACGCAAGTATTAGATTTTTAAAATAATGCTACAGATCCCTGAGGTTCTTGCCATTTTTTAAGTTAATATATTATGTTTTAATTCATATTGCTTTATCTTCCAGTTCATTGATTGCTTCTTTTGTACCTTTTATTCCCTTACAGAACCCATCCATGGAGCTTTGTATGGTATTTCATTTATTGTATTTTTCATTTCTAAAATTCCAGTTTGATTTTTGTATATCTTTTATATTTATTAAGACTTTCTTTCTTTGTAGAGACTTTCTATGTTTCCATTTGTTTCAAATATGTTCACAATCCTTCTTTGAAGCATTTTTATGATGTTCACTGTCACCTTGGTACTGGCATTCGTATTATTCCATTCTCTCACTGATGTAAAGAATACGTAAAACTCAGTAATTTATTTCTAAAAGTAAAGTTTAATTGTCTCATGGTGCTGCACACCGTACAGGAAGCATGATCTGAGCATCTGCTTGGCTTCTGAAGGAGGCCTCAGGAAACTTATAATCACTCTGAAGGCAAAGGGGGAGCCAGTAATTCACATGGCCAGAGCAGGAGGAAGAGAGAGATGGGGGAGGGGCTACACACTTTAAAACAAACAGATCTCTTGAGGAATTTATCATGAGAACAGCAGCAAGGGGATGGTGCTAAATCAGTCATAAGAAACCACTCCCATGATCCAGTCACCTCCCACCAGGCCCCAATTTCAACACTGGGGATTACAATTGAACATGAGATTTGGGTGGGGACACAGATCCAAACCATGTCAGCATTTATTGATTCTCTATTTTTTTCTACTTTAGCTCTTTCTGGTTCTTGGTAATGTGACTTATTTTCTATGAAATTCTATACATTTTGAGGGAGGAGAAAGGGAGGAGTGGTATGCCTTGTTACTGTCAAATGAAGATAAAATTCCAGGTTTCCCATACCATCTCTGTTGACACTCAAGGGGGCAAGGCTCCTTATTACTGCTGAATTGAAGTGGGAGTTCCAGTTTCCCATTAGGCCTCCATTGTTAGCTCTGTGGCTGGGGTAGTAATACCCTTTTACTGCTACTGTGCACCTAGCCTCCACTGACACCATGGGGGGTAAAGGTGGGAAGGTGTGATTCTTTTACTCTTGGATAGTTATGAAAGTTCTGACCCTCCAGAAGGCGTCCTCTGATTCTACCCTAGCCGGGAGAGGGAAGGATATTGTTGACATCATGTGGGAGTGGAGATCTAGGCTCCCCAGTTTTTCTCCACTGAGACAGTATTGGAGAGATGGCTTTATTGCTGCCTATTTTCTATGAAAGTTTCGGCTCCCTACTAGGCTCTTTCTGGTACTGTCTGTGCAAGGGAGATGGGGAACCTCCTTAGAGGCTGACAAGGGTACAAGTCCAGGCTCCCATTTGATCTTTGCTTATGTGAGTGGGGTTAGAGTCACAGATTGTTGTGTGGTGTTTTTCTGCAGGAGGACAGTTATAATCTAAAAATGTTCTTTCTGCCCTTTTTCTGGACCTTTGGCTAAAGAAGATAGGCTTTAGTTAGGGCTGTTCTTGTCTGCATCTGTTGATGTTTCTGAGTTTTGAGCTTGTTCAGCTTCAGCCCTGGAATATTTGAAGCAAAAGAAAACCTAGAGAAGTTACCACTATGTTGTTCCTTGGGTCCCTGGGTCTCCAGTTGTTTTACCTGCTTCTTTCCAACTTTTAGAGTCTTCTCATTCTTGTTTTATATATAATGCTCAGGAGTATTATTTGTACATAGTAGGAAGAATTAAGAAAAGCACTTCTATTTCATGTTCCTGGAAGTGGAAATACGTAGGGTTTTTTTTTTTCTTTTATTATTTGTTTAGCACTTGGCATATAGCACTTGGCATTTTGTCCTGGAATCTGAGACATTAATGCCTCTAATATTTGAGAGAGATCATTCCAAGCTACAAATTCTGGCTGGCAATGTCACTGTAAACATAAAGTTGGCAGTAGTCACAGTCTGAATACGAAGACTGTCAGTCTTGTCCTAAGTGCAGGAATGTATGACAAACACTAGTCAATTTGAAAAATAATAATATTTGTCATCATCAAAATATTTACCATGTGAGTATCTCTGTATCCATTATTCTTAGTAGTAGCAATAATATGTCTAGTATTTCCTAGAACAGAGCCTAATAGGTAACTAAATGATCACATTGTTGTATGCATGCTTTTCTGTGCATGTATGTGATCATTTAGTTATCTATTAGGCTCTGTTCTAGGAAATACTAGACGTAAAGGAGAATAGGATAGCCTGGGTCTCTGTTCTCATGAAGAATTCAGAAAACAAAATTTCAAATAGAGACACATGCCTTAAAGACAATAAAAGCTTAAGATGTGTCAGAGAATGCTTAAGTTGGTAGGGACTCCTTTATGAGCTAATTGGGGCAGACCTGTGCAATACAGCAGTTTGTCAAACATAAATGCTTTTGATGATTATCAGTAACTTTAAATGTAAAATCTAGAGACATATTTATATTCTCAAAAAGGCAAACTTTTGCTCTCTATTGGAATCATAGTTTTATTTGAGGTATTTCATAGGATAGTGGTGTAGTGTAAGTTAGAAGTGGCGTGTAGTGTAATATTACAATTCCAAGTCTAAATCACTGCCTGCTCATGTGCTCTTTGTGAAGGATTGTGCTGATCAGAAATATATAACTTACTGTGTTTTCAGGACCCTCATATTAAAGTCCAAGTCAACATATCATTTACAGCATTAGAGAATTAATTTTTCTAGTGTTTTAATCTCTCTGTTCCTAGTCTCCTATTTCTGTAAAAAAGAAAACAAAACACCTTTCATTAAAGACTCAGAATAGCTCTCTAAGGAATACACTTATTGGATGGTTGTTAGATTTTAATAGAGAATATATACTCAACTTCACAATTATTAGTTACTGTTAAAAATAAGATAAGCACTAGCTATTTATTGAGCATCTACAATATATTCTTTACACTGCATTATATTCTTTATGTATATTTTATGTATATTTCATTTTATCTTTACGATTTTGTTGGACAAGCGTTGATTCATACCTCCACTTAGAAATGAGGAAAAAGAAACAAAGACAGTAAATTTCTTTTCTCTGCTTTCATCCCCCTAACACAGAACAATTTCTCTGCTCATCTCTGGCCTTTTCAGTACTCAGACGGCTTACCACTATTTACTGCACCACACAGAGTTTTTGTGCTGGCTTGTTTCTGATTGTCTAGTTGGTTTTGGCCAAAGGGTGATTCCTGATAGAGATCAGAAGATGAGAGAAGAAAAACACCAGGGTATTTATTTTCTGCCATAGTAGTGACTGTAATTGGTCACTCCATAACTGTAGCTCCTGTCAGGCAACACTTCTTCCAAGGCTTCACCTCTCATCAGACTGTAATTCCCTATGTCTTCCATCTTGTCCTAATCCTTAGTGGTAGTAAAGGCTTCTTGCTGCTGCTGCTGGGTCCCAGAATGCTTCATTATTCGTTGTTCATTCCCGTAACCTTTATTAAACTATCTTTGGAATTCCACCTGAGTTTCCTATTATTTCCTTTGATGACCCTATAGACACAGATTATGCAGTTAAATTGCACAATTAGTATATGAGAAACCTAGAATTCCATTTTCAGGCTGCCTGATTCCAAAGCTCATGCTATTTTTTTTAAAGTAAAAGTAAGCTATGTTCCCCAATCCCTAAAACATTAAATGATAACCTAAATTATGAGAAGAGTTAATGACTTACCTAAAATGACAAGTATAAACTTAAGAAGTAATTTTTAAACTGGCAAGTTTTTTAGAAATGTGACCTGTACAGATGCAGAAGCAGAAAACCAGCATAAGCAGATGTAACAAAGAATGTAGGAAATTCTTTTGGTGTGTTCTCAATACCAAATTTGTCCCCAATTAGGATCCTTTCTGATCATTACGGTTATTTAATGTGGTAGTTTTGTTTTAATTAAACTTTATTGGATCTATAATCACTGTAATGTAATTTAAAGGCTTTGGCCATTTAAGACTTTAAGTATTTTATAGTTATGTCTTATGATGATCACAACAGCTCTTTTCACTGTAGGCATTAATATAATTGACTCTGGCTCCCATGATTTGCTTTCATCTGGGGGACACAGCTCCCATCACGGTCAATTATCTCACAGTAATTCCAACAACAAAAGCAACTTTTGTTCAATTAAGCAATTTTCTAATGATCATCTTGGACTGGAGAACATAGCATGGCACATATTAATATGGCTGCTTTTGTTGAAATTGCTGCCCTATGTGAGTAACTCATACATAATAGGAAGTATTTCCTGAGACTGAACAATTTAGGCAAATTAATATCATGAAGCCAATTTTATATTGCAGACACTTGGAGGATAAATTAAGATCAGCTCCTATCCCTGGCCTCATGCTCGGAGCAAATAAGACAAACTTGCACATAAAATCCAGTTCTTGCTGCTGCTCCCCAGGCTTGCTCATCTGAGATGCTCAGAATTTCTGCAAAGTACATATTAAGAACACTACACCCCCATGTGGTGGCAAAAATATTCCTGGGAAATTATGGATGTTCATCAGGGACACTCCTATTATTTATAAATTTTCTAGTCTCTCTCAGAATGTTATTAAGCTCGTAAAACTGTAGACTAGTAAAAATAACTTTGAAAAATATTCTGTGCATGAAATTGTTAAAGTTTTTTTTGTCAAATCTAACTTTTTTCTTGGCTTAGTATAGTCATATCAACTAGAGAAAAGAGAAGGAGATCATAAATTAGACAAACTGCAGGTGTCTAAAGTATTTTATACTCGTCTAAAGTATTTTATTCTCATCAAAATAATATTTTATGCTTTATCAAAAGTGGTAGAAAAATATGATCAACTATGAGTCAGAAAATATGGTTTCTAGATACTTTGGCCTTCTTCTTGTCAGTTATTTGGCCTTGGACATAGTTTTTAGCTTCAGCATCCTTATCTGCAAAACAGTACATGATTTCTATTTTAATTTGTCATTTAAAAAATGTCAAGTATAGAGTAATATTTTATTAAATTATGCTTAAAATCCTCTTAATTATACCATGCAATTTCCAGCTAGAAAATTTTAAACCATACAACCAGCCAATTTAAAATTTCAGAAGCTCTGAGCACTGCATTTTGAAACACCATCTTTAAAATTATTTTTACATGCATGCTGTGGATTTTAAAACTAAAATGACATATAAACGCCTATGAAATTATATTTATAGGGAATATATGTAAAGAGTGGAGAGAAAGGGAGAGTAATGCCTGAGTCAGCTGTGTTCTTTTCTGAATTTTCTCTAGCTCTTTCATGTTGCTTCGTATTGGTTCTTATTCTCTTGTTCAATTTTGTACATACAGCTTTTTAAAATTTCAGTCTCCACTCAACTTAGGATAAAACCTGTTCCTCCAACATCCATAATACATTCACCCCATCCGACTAACTAGTGTGGTATTACTTGGCTCTTGAACTGATGCTCCATTTATTCTATAGAGGTATTTTGAGAATCAGAAAAGATGTGTGAAAGAGCTTTTCGTAAAGCATATGCAAATGGAAAGTATTATTATTAATATTCAGCTAGACACTGGTTCCAGAATATTATTTATTACTGCTTCTGGTTTAAAATAGAAAAACAAATGAAAATAGTTAGAGACCAAAGTTAGAAAGCAGGAGGGTGGGAATAGAACAGAGAAGGCTACTCAGGAAAAAACTGCCTCTTGAATGTTTCCTGAAGACCTTTGGATTTAATACTTTACAGTGCACTTTGACAAGTAAAATTGAGAAGGGTAAGAAAAAAGTATGAAGAAGAATAAACAGTCTAAAATATGTCTTTCCTCTACATGTAAGTAATTGATAGAGGATTACAAATAAAGTCTTGAGGGTGGAGAAAGATAACACAATAGAAGCCTCCATTGATTGTCCCCCTAGCAGGAACACCAAATTTTAACAAGTGTCTACATACAAAAACACTTTTATAAGAATAAAAAATCAGGTGAGCAATCACAGTACCTGGTTTTAATTTTATATTACCGAAAGAAGCACAGAAGAGGCTGGGAAAGACAGTTTGAGTCGCCAGTGCCGCTCCTCTTCCAACCCCTGGAAGCGGCTGCAAGGTACAGAGAGAGAATCTGTGCATTTAGAGAAGGAAGAGCACAGCAGCTGGGAGAATTTTCACTGAACTCAGTGCAGCCCAGTCCCACAGAGAGAGCATTTGGGACCAGAAGAGCAAGAGGAGAAGAGCCCATCCCAGCATTTGGAATTTGAGTTTCTTGGCAAGGCTCACCACCGTGGGATAAAGTGTTCTGGGATCCTAAATGAACTTGAAAGGCAGTCTAGGACACAAGGACTATAATTCTTAGGCAGGTCTTGAGGATGTTCTGGGCTTAAAGCCAGTGGACTGGGGCAATGTGTGACCTAGTGAGACACCAGCTGGGGCAGCTGACGGAGTACTTGTGCCATCCGCACCTCCAGACAGTGCAGCTTCCAGCAGTGAAAGTGACTCCTTTCCTCTGCTTGAGGAGAGGAGAAGAGTAAAGAGGACATTGTCTTGCATCTTGGGTACCAGCTTAGGCACAGTAGGATAGGGTGCCAGGCAGCTAGACCCCATACAAGCCTCTAGCTCCCAGATGGCATTTCTAGACACATCCTGGGCAGGAAGGGAACCCAAAACCTTGAAGGAAAGGATACAGTCCTGGCAGGATGTATCACCGGATGGCTAAAGTGCCCCTGGGCCCTGAATAACCAACAGTAACCCCAAATAGTACACTATGGGCCTTAGGTTAGTCTGAGATGTGCTGGCCTCAGGGACCTGCTTGGCCACAGTAGGATAGAGCACCAGGCAGGCTTTTGGGGTTCCTGGGTCCAGCCAAGGCTCTTGGACAGCATTTCTGGACATGCCCTGGGCCAGAGGAGAGCCTTCTGTCCTGAAGGTTGAGTCTTGGACCTGACGGTATCTTCCACAAGCCGACTGAAGAGCCCTTGAGCCTAAGAAAATGTTGGCAGTGGCCTGCCAGAATGTCCCATGGGCCATTGGTGGTGGTGATCATGGAGAGAGGCTCCTTTGCCGTGGAAAGGAGAGGAAAGGAGAAAGGACTTCTTTGTGTGGTTTGAGGGCCAGCTCAGTGACAGTAGAATAGCAGGAAAATTTCTATGGTTTTTTACTTTAGTCACTGGCTCTCAGACAGCATCACTGAACCTTCCTGGAGCCTAGAGGAACTTGCCACACTGAAGGGAAGAACACAGATCTGGATGGCTTTGCCATCTGAGTGAACATAGGTGGTAGCCAGGTAGTGGTTCCAGTGGATCTTGGACAAGATACAGTACTCTACTGTCTCCAGTTCTGACCCAGGGCAGTCTCAGTGGTCATGGCTATACTGGTGCTTGTGTTACCCTACCTTCAGCTCCAGGTGGCTCAGCACAAAGAGACAGACTCTGTTTTGGAGAAAATAAAGGAAGAGATCAAGAGTTTCTGCCTGGTAATGCAGAGAATTCTTCTGAATCTTGTCCAAGACTACCATAGTGGTACCAATATGAATATCCAAGAAGCACAGTATTATTGAGATTGGGGCCTAACTCTTTGAATATCTGGAAAGACTTCCCAAGAAAGACAGGTACAAACAAGCCTAAATTGTGAATACAAGAAATACGTAGCTCTTCAGTTCCCAGACACTGACAAACATTTATAAGCATCAAAACCTTATGAAAAACTTTGACTTGAACAAACAAACTAAATAAATGCTAGTGACCAAACCCAGAGTGACAAAAATATGTAACCTTTCAGAGAAACAAAAATAGCTTCTTTGAGGAAGCTCAATCTAATTCAAAAAAACACAGAGATTGAATTCAGAAACCTGTTAGAAAATTTAACAGAGACTGAATAATTAAAAAGAATCAAGTAGAAATTCTGGAGCTGAATTCAACTGACAATACCGAAGAATGCATGAGTATCTCAACAGCAGAATTGATCAAAAAGAAGAAAGAAATTGTGAGCTTGAAAATAGGACATTTGAAAATTCATAGTCAGTGGAAACAAACAAAAAAAAGATGCATGCCTAAGATGTAGAAATACCCTCATAGGGGTAAATGTAAGCCTTATTAGCCTTAAATATGAGGTGGATAGAGAGTTTGGGGTAGAAAGTTTATTCAAAGGGATAATAACAAAGAACTTCCCAAGTCTAGATAATGATATCATTATTAAAGTCCCAGAAGGTTATAGAGCACCAAGGAGATTTAACACAAAGAAGACTACCTGAAGACATTTGATAATTAAACTCCCAAAGTTCAAGGATAAAGAAAAAAAATCACAAAAGCAAGAGAAAAAAACTAACATACAAAGGAGCCCCAATATGTCTGGTAACATACTTTTCAGTGGAAACCTTACAGGCCAGAAGAGAGTGGCATGACATATTTAAAGAAGTGCTGAAGGGAAAAAATATTTACCCTAGAATAGTTTATCCAGTGAAAATATTCTTCAAGCGTGAAGGAGAAATAAAGACCTTAACAGACAAATAAAAGCTGAGGGGTTTCATCAACACCAGATCTGTCTTACAAGAAATGCTAAAGGGAATTCTTCAACTTGAAGGAAACAGATGTTAATGAGCAATAAGATGTCACCCAAAGGTACAAAATTCACTGGCAATAGTAAGCACACAGAAAAACACAGAATACTATAACACTGTAACTGTGGCATGTCAACTACTCATATCTTAAGTAAAAAGATGAAGCAATGAACTAATAAAAATAATAGCTGTAACAACTTTTCAAGACATAGACAATATATTAAGACAAAGAGAAACAAAAAGATAAAAAGGAGGGAGACAAAGTTAAAGTGTACAGTTTTTATTAGTTTTTTAAAATTTATTTTTAATTTTTGTTGGTACATAGTAGTTGTATATATTTAGGGAATACAAGAGATGTTTTGATACAGGCATGCAATGCATAATAGTCACATCATGGAGAATGGGGTATCCATCTGTCATGAGATACTTGGGCTATCATTTTACCAGCTGGAAACCTCTGTGGCTAGAGGCACCTTCGCCCAAGTTTTGCTTGGGCTGCACTGGGTTCGTTCTGCCCATGCGCATTTGGCCTGGCAGGCTGCACTTGAGCTAGGGTGAGCCAGGCACAGAGTGGCAAGGGTTGTGTGAGCATTTCAGCATGGTGTCCAGCCACTGCACAAAGCCAGACACACTGGCTGTGGTGGGGTGGGCAGCTCCAGGTGTCAGCATGCATGCTGGCTCCCTGCAAGGCTGTGGTTGAACCAGGTGTACCTCAAGCGGCTTTCACTGTAGGCACCGGAGAATGTGGTGGCACTTGGAAGCTTAGAGATGCCAGGAACCATAGAGACTCAAAGAGGGTGTCATATCCCTGGCTTGGGGAGCTCCTACATTTGGGGTCCCCAAAGGGCCGCAGCTCTTCTCTCATTCTCTTCTCATTGCCCACAACGTGGCAGGCAAGGGATGTGTGTCAGCCCTGTTTATGTTACAGCTCTTTAGCTCCACCATTTGGTAGGTCTTGAGTTCTTGTTCCATGTCCAGGTACATGGAAAAGTGGAGGATGAGCAAGGTGAAGGAAGTGTTTTATTGAGTGACAGAACAGCTCAGAGGAGACCCTCATTGGGTAGCTCCTCTTTGCAGGCAGGTCATCCGATCAGTGTCCAGCTCTCAGCAGAGAGGAAACCCACAGTGAGTAGCTCCTCTCCACAGGCAGGGCATTCTGTCAGGTGTTAAGCTTTCAGCATAATGGGGACCCACAATAGGTAGCTCCTCTCTGTAGGCAGGTTGTCCTGACATCTGCTCAGCTCTCAGCAGAGAGGAGATTCACCTTAGGAAGCTACTCTCTGCAGGCAGGGTGTCCTGATGAGTGTTCAGCTCTCAGCAAAAGGAAACCTGCAGTGGTAACTCCTCTCGACAGGTAGGTTGTCCTGACATCTGCCCAATTCTTGCTAAGTCTGGGGTTTTTATGGGCTTCAGAGGGGAGTAAGTGTATACTCATTGGTATACAGGCAGCCATGGGTGGGTCAGGAAAAAGCACCATGAGTTCTCACTCTGGTCCATGGAACTGGCACCCTGGTCCCCAGGCTTCAAGCTGTCCCAAGCCTGAAGATGGGGCTTCACTGGGGACCTGCTCCTTTCTGCCCAGGAGCTTGTCTGCTTCCTGCTGCCATCAACCTGCTGTCCATGGTGCCCAAGGCACCCAGGCTATTCATGCAGAGAGATGCATGCAGGCCCATGCTGAGCTGCCCTCAGCCCCACCTCAGCCTCCCTCCTGTGCTCATTGACAGCCAAAGTCTGGAGGGGGCAGAGGCAGCAGGGGCTGGCATGTCAGTGCTGCCATGAGCATGTGCACACCCAGTTGGGTTGTGACAGCACCTGGGCTCAGCCTCAAATTTGCTCTGAAACCAAAGTGGGTGCCAGGAGTGGGGAGAGACCAGGCAGCAGGAGCAGGCCCTTCTGAGCCTGCAAGGGCAGAGGACCTTCCCGGGCCCCTGACAGTGCAGAGATGTCTGGGCCTGTAGCCACCACTGGGTGGCTGCAGCTGCATCTGGAAAGGTGAGTCTTCTGCCTGCTCCCTGCCCACAAGAGCACAGGGATGCCCAGGTGTTGAGCCATGGCTGTGGCCACAACTGAACCCAGGAAGCATGAGGCTCCTACTCTGACAACTTGGAAGAAGGCGGGTCTTCTGCCTGTTCCCAGCTCCCACTGGCTCCATGAAGTGCGCAGCCCCAGCTGTACCTCCCCCATTGCAGTGTCATCGTGGCAGTGGCCACTCCAGACAGGCTGCTACTGCCATCACATTCTTTCAAATATTTATCTTTTGTGTTACAAACAATACTGTTACACTCTGTTAATCATTTAAAAATGTACAATGAAGTTATTAGTGATTATATTCACTTCGTGCTATCAAATAGTAGGTCTTACTCTTTTTAAATAGTTTTCTTTTTGCTTATTAGTTTGTTTGTTTATGTAATCAGTGATACGTTGTTATCAGTTTAAATGAATAGGTTATAAGATAGTATTTGCAAGCCTCATGGTAACTTCACATCAAAAAACATACAACAGATACACACACATACAACTTAGAAATTAAATCATACCACCACAGAAAATCACTTTCACTACAAGGAAAACAGGAATGAAGGAAAGAAGGAAGAGAAGACCACAAAACAGCAACGACAACAAAATAACAAAATAGCAGGAGTAAGATCTTACTCATCAATAATAGCATCAAATGTAAATGGACTAAGCTTTCCAATGGAAAGACATAGAGTGGCTGAATGTATGAAATTCAAGACTCAGTAATCTCTTCCCTACAAGAAACACACTTCCTTTCTAAAGAAACACATAGGATGAAAATAAAGAGACAGAAAAAGATATTCCATGCCAATGGAAACCAAAAAAAGAGCAGTTGTAACTATACTGATATTAGACAAAATAGATTTCAAGACAAAAACTGTAATAAGAAACAAAGAATGTAATTATATAATGATAAAGGGGTCAATACAGCAAGAGGATGTGACAATTGTGAATATATATATATGCAGGCAATGCTTGAACACCCAGATATATAAAGCAAATATTTGTCAGAGCTAAACAGATAGACTTCAGTACAATAATATCTGGAGATTTCAGTACTCCACTGTCAGCATTGAACAGACCTCCCAGAAAGAAAATCAACAAAGAAACATCAGACTCAGTATGCACTTTAGAACAAATGGACCTAATAGATATTTGCAAAACATTTCATCCAATGGCTGAAAATACATTATTTTCCTCAGCACACAGATAATTCTCAAAGATAGACTATATGGTCACAAAACAAGTCTTAAGCCATTCATAAAATTGAAATGATAGTATTCATTTTCTCTGATTATAATAAAAAGAAACTAGAAATCAAAGGATGAATTTTGAGATAATACAAACACGTGGAAATTAAACAGTGTGCTCTGGAATATCAGTGTATCAATGAAAAAATTTAGAAGGAAATTGAAAAATGTTTTGAAACAAATGATAATGGAAACACAACATTCCATAACCTGTGGGAAACAGTGAAAGCAGTACTAAGAGGAAAATTTATAGCTATAAGTGCCTACCTCAAAAAAAGAAGAAAAACTTTAAATAATCTAATGATGCATCTTCAAGAACTAGAATAGCAAGAGCAAACCAAACCCAAATTGGTAGAAGAAAAGAAATAATAAAGATACAAACACAAATAAATGAAATTGAAACAAAGAAAACAATGCAGAAGGTAAATGAAATTAAAGATGTTTTTTAAAAAGATAAACAAAACTGACAAACCTTTACCCAGACTAAGCAAAAGAGAGAAGGCCCAAGTAAATAAAATCAGATTTGAAAAGAAAACATTAAAACTGATATTGCCAAAATTCAAAGGATTATTAGTGGCTACCATGAACAACTATATGTCATTAAACTGGTAAATCTAAAGGCAATGTATACATTCCTAGACACATAGAACCTATCAAGATTTAACTGCTAAGAAATCCAAAACCTGAACAGAACAATGGCAAGGAGCAAGATCAAATTCATGATTAAAAGTCTCCTATAAAGAAAAGCCTGTGACCCAATGATTTTACTACACAATTCTTTAAAGAAGTAATACCTTTTCTACTCAAAGTATTCCAAAAAATAGAATAGGAATGAATACTTCTAAACTCATTCTTTGAGCCCGGTATTAACCTGATACCAAAATCAGACAGGCACATCAATAAAACTATACACTAATATTTCTGATGAACATTAATGCAAAAATACTCAACAAAATACTAGCAAACCAAATTAAGCAATATGTTAAAAGTATCATTCATGATGATCAAGTGGGATTTAACCCAACAATATAATGATGTTTCAACATACAGAAATCAATCATTGTGATACACCATATCAACAGAATGAAGGACAAAAACCACATGACCTTTTCAGTTGATGCTAAAAAGCTTTTGATAAAATTCAACATCTTTTCATGATAAAAACCCTCAAAAAACTGAGTATAAAAGGAACATACTACAACATAATGAAAGTCATATATGGCAGACCAAAAGCTAGTATCATACTAAATGAGGAAAAACTGAAAACTTTCCTCTAAGATCTGGAACATAGCAAACATACCCATTTTCACCACTGTTATTCAACTGAGTACTGGAACTCCTTTGCTACAAGCATCAGACAATAGAAAGATATAGAAGCATCTTAGTTGGAAAGGAAGATGTCAAATTATCCTTGTTTGCAGATGATTTGATGTTACATGTGGAAAAACCAAAGGACTCTACCAAAAAAGGTATCAGTACTGATAAATTCAATAAAACTGAAGAATATAAAATCAACATACAAAAATCAGTAGCATTTCTATATGCCAACACTTAACAATCTGAAAAATATATTTAAAAGTAATCCCATTTACAATAGCCATAAATAAAATTAAATATCTAGGAATTAAAGAAGCAAAAGAGCTCCTCAATGAAAAGTATAAAACACTGATAAAAGAAATTGAAGAGAAACCAAAAATATAAAAAGATATTCCATGTTAACGCATTGGAAGAATCAATGTTGTTAAAATGTCCATACCAGACACAGCAATCTACAGATTCAGTGCAATTTCTATCCAAATAGCAATGATATTTTTCAAATAAATAGAAGAAATAATCCTAAAATTAATATGAAATCACAAAAGACCCAGCATAGCTAAAACTATTCTGAGCAAAAGAACAAACCTGGAGGAATCATATTACCTGACTTCAAATAGTACTACAGAGCTATAGTAACCAAAACAGCATGGTACTGGCATAAAAGCAGATGCATAGACTGATACAGTTTGACTCTGCATCCTAACCCAAATCTCATCTCAAGTTGTAATCTTCAGTTGGTGTTGAGGGAGGGACCTGATGACAGGTGATTGGTTTATAGAGGCAGTTTTCCCCATGCTGTAATGATAGTTAGTGAGTTCTCATGAGACCTGATGGATTTTTTTTTCTTTTTCTCTTTTTCTTTTCTTTTCTTTTCTTTTTTTTTTTTTTGAGATGGAGTCTCACTCTGTCGCCCAGGTTGGAGTGCAGTGGCGTGATCTTGGTCTCCTGCCTCAGCCTCCTGAGTAGCTGGGATTATAAGCATGCACCACCAAGCCTGGCTAATTTTTGTATTTTTTGTAGAGAGAGGGTTTCACCATGTTGGTCAGGCTGGTCTCGAACTCCTGACCTGGTGATTCACCTGACTCAGCCACCCAAAGTGCTGGGATTACAGGCATGAGCCACCCTGCCCAGCCCAGATCTGATAGTTTTATAAGTGTTCGACAGTTGCTCTTCACATACTGTCTCTCACCTGCCACCGGGTAAGACGTGCCTGCTTCCCCTTCCATCATGACCATAAGTTTCCTGAGGCCTCCCCAGCCATGTGAAACTGTGAGTCAGTTATAAATTACCCAGTCTCAGGCAGTTTATTTTAGCACTGTGAGAACAGACTAATACATAGACCAATAGAACAGAATAGAGAACTGAGAAATAAATCCACACACCTACAGTGAACTCATTTTCAACAAAGGTACCAAGAACCTACATTGGGGAATGGACAGTCTTCTTAATGAGTGGTTCTGGGAAAACTGGATATTCATACCCAGAAGAATAAAACTAGATTGCTACATCTCATTGTATGTAAAAATTAAATCAAAATAGATTAGAGACTTAAATCTAAGACCTCAACCTATGCAACTACTACAAGAAAACATAGTGGAAACTCTCCAGGACATTGGTCTGTGCAACGATTTCTTGACTAATCCCCTACAAGTACAGGCAACCAAAGCAAAAATTGACAAATGAGATCACATCAAGTTAAAAAGCTTCTCAACAGCAAAGGAAACAATCAACAAAGTGAAGAAAAAACCCACATAATGGGAGAAAATATCTGCAAACTACCCCTCTGACAAGAAATTAATAAACAGGATATATAACTCTATAGAATGAAATCAAATAATTTGTTTAAAAATGGACAAAAGATTTGAATAGACATTTCTCAAAATAAAACATACAAATGGCAAAGAGGTATGTGAAAAAGTACTCAACATCACTGATCATCAGAGAAGTGTAAATCAAAACTACAGTAAGTTATCGTCTCACCCCAGTTAAAATGGCTTTTATCCAAAAGGCAGGCAATAACAAATGCTGGAGAGGATGTGGGGAAAAGAGAACTCTCATACACTGTTAGTGGGAATGTAAATTAGTACAACCTCTTTGGAGAACATTTTGGAGTTCCTCAAAAACTAAATACAGAGCTACCATATGATCCAGCAATTGCACTTCTCACTATATACTGAAAAGAAAGGAAATCAGACTATCAAAGAGATATCTGCACTTTCATGTTTACTGCAGCACTCTTCACAATAGCCAACATTTGGGAGTAGCCTAAGTGTTCATCAGTGGATGAATGGATAAAGAAAACGTGGTACATATACACAATTGAGTGCTGTTCAGCTATACAAAAGAATGATATCCTGACATTTGAAATAACATGAATGGAATTGGAGGTCATTATATTAAGTGAAATAAGGCAGGTACAGAAAGAAAACTTTTGCGTATTCTTATTTGTGAGAGCTAAAAATTAAAACAACTGAACTTACTGTTTAAGTTCAATTGAGATTGGAAAGATAGTTACCAGAGGCTGCAAAGGGTAGTGAGTGTTCAGGTGGGCAAAAAAGAATAGTTAGAAAGAATGAATAAAACATGGTATTTGGTAGCACAGCAAGATGACTGTACTCAATAATAATTTAATTTCACATTTAAAAATAACTAAAAAGTGTAATTGGATTGTTTGTAACACAAAGGATAAAGGGTTGAGGGGACAGATACTTCATTTACCGTGATGTGATTATAAACTGTTGCATATCTACATCAAAATATCTCATGTACCCCATAAATATATACCCCTACTGTATACCCACAAAAATTAAAAATTAGGAAAAAAAAGAAAATAAAGAAGTTTCGTCCTAAAATGCTTACTCAGTCATTGTCTTGTTGCTCTTTAAAAAACTTTGAAAAACAGTAAATGATTCTTAAGGAAGGTTTTTGAGTGCTGTACATAACTTTAGGGAAGGATCACTGCAACCACTATGAGAAAGATTGCGGATTGGGTGAAACTGGAGGATGAGTAGCAGCAGTCCTGTCAGAAACTCTAGGAAAGGCAATGAGTGTCAGAACATGCTGCCCAATAATCATCATAAGAAAACTGCAGTTTCTAAGCCTCCACCTTCCTGGAAAGTTCAGAAACAAGGGCATAGAAAATTGATTAGCAAGCTGCTGTGCCAAGATTATTTCGTTTGCGTATCTCTCTTTGTTTCACTCTCTTGAATTATTTTCTGAGTGATTCTGTAGACAAGGCATAGGGCCCAGTTCATTCTGGATTAAAAAACTCTATTTGATGGCACTGTCTTCTGTTTTGGTCTTAGTGAGGAAAACAGAGCTTCCCTGAGTCACCATGATATCTCTTAGTGATGAGGCTGGAAAAGGACCACAATATGAGGAAACCCAGGAGAATCAGATCTGCTAACTTTGATACATTTGTTTATTGACTCAACATATATTATAATGTGATGTTACTTTTTCTAGGTTTCTGCTAGGTGATTGGAAAGCAAAATGTTTGAACTAAATAATGACAACCTTCCCTTTCTCTGGAGGTTTCACGGTAGTAGGAGAGACAAATAATCAAATAATTTTAACTGTATTATTTTGTATATAACATACACCTATAATCTATATATGTAAGTAGTAGAGGGAAACATTTTATATATGTTTATAAAATGTATTATAACTATATTATATATTGAAATATTAAGAAAAGTAATATAAATGAAAGAGAAAACACACTCCACTCAAAAGTATGAGTGTATATGAAGAATGACTCAAGACCACAGGCATGCATGTTATTACCCTTTTGATATTATTAGGTCACAGTGACAGGGACATTTCTGAAAGTAGCGTATGCCTGCTTCATTCATTCAGTAAGTAGTTTTTGACCGCCTATTGTGTTCCAGGTAATGTGCTACATGTTGACCACAGGTTGTAGTACTTACAGAGGAGGCTTTTGCTTTCTGACCCTCTCTCAGGAAGTGTAATGGGGAAAGACCCCCATTATTTGTGGCCTATTTTGTTTTACTTTTATTTTTGCCTGCTGGCTACTTTATCCTTTATCTGGATGTGTCTTGTGGAGCTAGATGTGGTTTCTCCTTTTTTAAAAAAAATTTTTTCAGACAGGATCTCACTCTGTCACCCAGGCTGGAATGCAGTGGTGCAATCTCAGCTCACGCAACCTCTGCCTCCCAGGTTCAAGTGATTCTTGTGCCTCAGCCTCCCAAATAGTGGGACTACATCTTGCCCAGCTAATTTTTTTAAAATTAGAGACAGGGTTTCACCATGTTGGCCAGGCTGGTCTTGAACTCCTAGCCTCAAGCGATCCACCTGCCTTGGCCTCCCAAAGTGCTGGGATTACAGGCATGAGCCACTGTGCCAGGCGAGTTTCTCCCTTCTTTATATTCCCACAAAATTTTGTGTGAACCCGTAGTTTAGTGGAGATTCTGTAATTTATCTTGCACTAGTGAAGGCCTTCAGATATTCATGAATGTACTGTGATGTACAGGAACTAAGATAGAAATTGGGCACACAAAAAAAATTAGGCATGTATTCTTTACACACAAGGCTCAGAATATTATAAAGTAAATACACATATAGGTGCATAATTACCATAGTAAGTAAGATGGTAGGGATATAAAGACATGGGTATAGATATAAAGAGGTAGGTATAGAGATATAAAGAGGTGGAACAGAAGGAATAAGAATTTATTTCTTCCTCGTAGTAGAGATGGAGTAGAGAGAGGGGTTTCAGAAAAACTTTGTAGTGGAGCTATGAGAGTTTAGAAAGAATAATTAATTATTTAGAGAAGGAAAAGCCTCTGTGCAGAGGGAACAGTATGTGCAAAGGCACAGAACAAGTAATTGGATTTGGCTACAGTAGGACATGAGTTTAAAAGACAAAATTCAAACCATAGGAATCTGAAGCATCCCAGGTGAGAGACTAAGTAGAAGAAAAGAGAACAATGGAAACTTATGGAGAAGCAATAGAAAGTACAGAAGCCTCCTAATGGAAGGCTTACCAGAGAGGCTTGCCATGAGTCAATCTAGAAAAAGGACATGGCTCTACTCCTGGGGTAATGGGGCGTGAGTGAATGTGGGTCGCATTTAAGGCAGCCTGATAATGCCTCCTGCAAAAAAGTCGTCGTTTCTCCTGTGTTGGTTCTTTGAATGTCATTAGTGAACATCTCAGTGCCCAGACACTATGATTTGATGGGTTTGGGTTCCTAGTTAGATCTGGATTTTTAAAAATATTTCTTCCCCACCAAACCCATTACTCTTCAAAAGCCAGAGCAGTGCCAAGACTCACTTTAGAGAATTTTCCTAGCCCCCTGGGCCCTAATTAAAGGAAGATATAGACAAAGGAGAGAGTTTTGCCTGTCTTTCTGAACACAGGGTGATGGTGTCACAGAGAGATTTTTACTGCCAGTTAACTTTGTGTCTATAGCAGCTCTTTTGAGGATTTTCTGCAACTGTCTGCCCTATTGCTGCTGCAGTGGAAATATTCAATTGAGGCAGCCCTGATCAAGGGGTGGAATGCTTCAGAAGAGACTGGTTTTGGCTCTTTGGAGCTTAATTCAGATCTTACATGAAGAAGGCCTAACAATGGAGTTGATGTTTTTTGGGGGAAGCTAGGGTTTACATGAGTGGAATGAACGCAGAACAGAGAAATAGGAGCTCAGTGCTCTATCTTAGATGCTTGTGATAAATGTGATTAATCATCCTGTAGTTTCTAGTGTTTTTTCTAGCTGTATTTAGCTGTTAACTTCTGGAATGTTCTAGCTTGGAATTGAGCATTTTTTGGCTTTCAGAATTTCTACTTTTACTTATAATAAAGCCAAATGATTAGTTCTATACATCAGTGGTTTATGGTACTTCATTATTTTCCATATGGTCAGGATAGACCAAATATCTTCTTATGAGTGGTCAAGTATACAGCTGGTTTTATTATTCTAATTTTTCAGATACAAAATTGAGGGCTTAGATTAGTTACATTTTATTGTTCTGTAGGCAACTGAGGGAGCTGGGATAAAAAGCAAACTTCTGTGACTAATAATGTTAAGTAAAATTTGAATAAGTTCAGAATCAGTCAAGATCGTGATGTATTTTATCTTTGAAAAAAGAATGAAAGAATATTTCCTAGTTTTGTCCACTTAAAAGGGCTAGAAAAATGGTAGTGTGGAGCCTATGAGCATCTGTAGTGCTTCCAGTGTGGTTTCCAAATACCATTTCCTAATAAGAGGTGCCAGAGCTTCTTGGGAAAAAATACAATTTTCAAGAAAAAGGCTAGTTCTAGGTCTTAGGTAGGGAAATGACAAGATGAACTGAAATGTTTTGTTATGTCAGAAAGTGAGTAACCTATCCACCAAGATATGGAGTGTCATGGTAAAAGGACTTGAAAGCCTTCCAGCTTCCACTGGTCAAAATAAGGCAATCTGAGCAACAATAAGGATAATAATAATAATGGATTAAAACATAAAAATGTTTAGATCTATAATTTCATAAAGATATTATTTAAAAATCAGCTGATTATTAGATTTGGAAGATACTAGGGAACCTAATTTTTATTTTGAAAACTGATAAATAGGAAGAATAAAACATTTATCTTGTTGGTTCTATACAAAATGAAATTCAAGGTAACCAAATAAGTGAAATGAAATTTCTCTTTTTAGCAGTCTTCTGCCTAATAAATTAGGAAAGAATAATATAATATCACCATTTTAAATTACTAGATCTACAAAATATTTGTCCATGGTTACAACGTCATAAAAAGACAATTAGATATGACGTGACTTCTAATGGAAGTACACCTAACCACTCATGAAGGAGTCTTGCCTAAAATATTGAGCCTGAGTTTGACCAATCTAGATTTAACTCCCAATTCATGGGAGATACAGGGAGCCATAGCGTAAGATAATACGATCAGAAAAAAATCAGACTGTCAGAAGCACTACAGGAGAATTTTTTTTTTTAAAAAGAAATGTTTTAAACAAATAAATTGCAAGAAGAGTCAGCGAGAATGAGATCCTGTAGATTTAAAAAATATATATGAGACATGCAAACCATAAATACCCTTGTTTTGCAGCCCAATCTGAACAAACGTTTTCCTCATCATCAATTTATTTTATTTCTATGTTGACATAAAATTGTATGTATTTATGTGAGCAATGTGATTTTTTGAAATATACATACACTGTAGAATGATTAAATCTAGCTCATTAACATATGCATTACCTCACATAGTTATCATTTCCGTGATGAGAATACATCAGCTCTCTTGGCTTTTTTCAAAAATAAAATATATTATTAACTATAATCAATATGTTGTATAAGAGATCTGTTGAACTTTACCCCTCCTATCTGAAATTTTTTGCACTTTGACGACCGTCTCCCCAACAGCCACCGCCTCACCCCGGTCTCTAGTAACCACCATTCTACTCTCTATTTATATAAGATCATGTTTCTGAGCAAACATTTTTTAAAATTGGAAAACCAGGAAATGTTGAATCTTCATTAATTATGTGATGATGTTAAAGAATTTTTGTTGGTACTAGAGTTATTTTAAAAAGCAAGAGTCTTTATATTTAGATATTCTTAACAAAATATTTACAGATGAAGTGAAATAATGCCGACTTTACTTCAAAATAGTCTGAGTGAGTGGTTGGGAGTATGGATGACGTAAAGTTGGTTGTAAGTTGATCATTGTTGAAGCTGAGTGAGGAGGTATGCAGTCTTATTTTAATGTGTTTGAAATTTTCCTTAATACAAAGTAAAGAATGAGAGAGGACCCAGATATTTTTGCTCAATGTTCTTATTTTATTTTTTTATACCTTTATTTTATGAGATGGAGTTTCACTGTTGTGGCCCAGGCTGGAGTGCAATGGCATGATTTTGGCTCACTGCAACCTCTGCCACCTGGGATCAAGTGATTCTTCTGCCTTAGCCTCCTGCATAGCTGGGATTACAGGTGCCTGCCACCACATCCAGCTATTTTTTTCTTTTTAAGTTGTGATGGGGTTTCACCATGTGGGCCGGGCTGGTCTTGAACTCCTGACCTCAGGTGATCTACCTGCCTTGGCCTCCCAAAGTGCTGGGATTACAGGCACGAGCCACCATGCCTGGCCTGTGCCCTTAGTTTTAGTATGTTCAGTGTTAAGTGTTTCCAGGAATAACAATAATTACAAGAGCCTATGATAGAAAAATCTACTTGCTGCCCAATTCCCTTAGCCATAGCTTATACCTGAGCAGATTGTATATGATGAGAGCTTAATATATATGCTTACTGAACTAAATAATAGCTGTATGTGTGAAAGAAAAAGATACCAATAATTATTTGACATATTGAACATGTATGGAGGGAAAACTTTGAAACAGAAATCAGAAGCCTTTAATTCTGGCTCTTTAATTCAATTGCATTAGAGTTGAGAAATTTTAGGCTTCTTTGGGTTTGAGTAGGAATAGTGATTACCTCTATAGACCTTTTGAGAGTCTCTAGTGAAATAATGTATGTAAACACATCTATTAAAGCTATAGTGTTATATCAGTGTAAGATCCTCTTATTGATTAGTACAGAATTTAGATGCCATAAGAATGCGGAGAAGGAAATGCTTCTCGTAAACTTTGGAGTTCTGAAGATTTCATGGCTGAGAAAGTGGGTAAGTTGAACCTTGGAGAACAGAAAATGCTTAGCCTGGCAGAGAGGATGCTGCAGAAAGAGAACACAGAAAGATGAAGGATGCAGAGTGGGAATGAATTTAGCATTTAAAGGGCACAGGGTCATGGATTCAGAGAGTGTCAAAACTGAAAGGGATCTTAGAAATTGTCCGGAACAACTAATTTATTTAAGCACTGAGAAAACTAAAGCCCTGACAGGGTAAGTGTTTTACCTATGATGAAAATAGCTAGTAAGTTACTGAGCCAAGGACTCCAAATCACACCATTTTTCCTCCTATGAGAGCTTCTTCTTAGTACTGACATTTAGACTACTAGAGCTGAGGATGTAAGATTGATTAAGCAGGGTAAGATAAATTGATTAAGTCTTTGACTATTAGATTTTAGATGTTATCTCTTATGCAATTGAGAGTCTTGGTACATTTTAAGCAAGAGAATTATAGGAAGGAGCAGTGGGTTGAGGAAAGTATGCTTCATACATAGGAAGGAATAAAAGTTGAAACAGCAAGATCCTAGAGAATGCTACTGTAGTTCCTTACATGTGAAGATGAGGACTGTCCGAAAGGTATCCTGATGCTGGTGGAATAGAGAAAAAGAGTGACACTCTTAAGAGGAAAATTAAAAGTTATCGATGACAAATCCAAAATAACTATATAGGACCATATAGGACTATAAGCGTATTTACATATTATAAAATTTTACAAAGAGGAGTGTAAAGAACATACATTTTAAATACATAGTCATCCCCATCCCACCCCTCCATGTAATAGATATTTCATAAACACAGTGAGAAATGTGAGATTCATAGAGGAGAGTTGATTTATTCAACGTCTCATGAGTGAGTCAAATGATTGAGTCAAAACTCAAGTCTAGTGTCATTTCCACAATCTAGGATTTCTTGGAATTCATAGATCTTCCAGGAGCTAATGACTGAGCCTCAGTTATTCACTAAGCCCTGTAGAGATATAGGCAAATATTTTGAATTACTAATTTTAATGTGTGTGTGTGTGTGTGTGTGTGTGTGTGTGTGTGTGTGTGGTGGGGTAATTAGTAGGAAAAATAATATGTGTGTGACGGTGGGTGGGTAGCAAGTCAGTGGGAAAGAATGTTTATAACTTTTAATAAATCCTCAAAGTTATCTTTGACTCCCAAAAAGTTAAGAACTTAAAGGCACCTAGTGGTATATTTAAAGTGATATTATTTGGGATAAATATTAAATGAAGTTATCTTTCTCTCCTCTCAAATGTTTCTCTCTTTCCCTTCTAATCCATCCCAGATAGTATCTGGGAGTTGGGGAGAAAGTTTACATGTCCTCATGGTAATGAGAACAAACACCTGGGCTACACATGTCTGGCTGGTACTCCTGGGCTTTGTAGGTCTCCATGGAAGTATTTCTTGTCTTGATTTCTAGAAATCATATGGCTATTGCCAACTGGTAATGATATTCCAAGCATCTTCTTTTGGCATGACTAGAGATTGATGACTTGGCTCTATCTTGATTCCTACAAGGGCTTCATTTCTGCTTCTTGCATCCTAGGTCTGTCCTCCATCCCGCCTCTGTCTTAGACCTTGCCCTCTGCCATTCTGTTCACCATAGAAGCTGTGTGGGTAGGCTTGGAGTCTCTCGACTACTAAAAGTTGTTCAACACTGAGGACATGGAAATATCTTGTTTCCCTCCGTGACACATGGCTACGAAGAGTAATTCTGGGGTGACATCTCTGGCCCACTCTAAACCTAAATATTCTTTGAAACCATTTTTGTCTCAACTATAACTACTGCATTGTCAGAGAGTCTCACTCTTCAATTTTTGTCTCCAAAAGAAGGACAATAGCATCTCATTAGATTGTGGTAATAAGAATTAAGGAGTGTAATGTTTATAAATGTCTTAGAATTCTTTCTGGCACTTAAAGGACAATTTGTGTTATTATTACATTATTATTTTATTATCATGTATTAAATCTTCTTCCTCTTAGTATTCCTGACGCTTACCACAAAGCTTGAAACAGAATAGAAACTTGGTAAATATTTGATTAGTGAATGAAATCAACTTAGAGAGAGGATCGTACGTGATGCCAAAATAACAGCAAAAAACCAAACAAGAAACCCTTAAGTATCTTCTCAGTTTACCTACAGTTATTCCAGGAAATATATGTTTGGTATGTCAAAACCAATAAAATATCTGTGTTTCAAATTATATTCTCTAGAAGCACATACTATCTGAAGAAACTAGATAGTTTCTGAATGTTTTCTACAAAGTAGTTGTTTACCTTGTGCCACTGACTTAACGTTCAAAAGATACCTTGTTTTGTATTTTTATACAAAACATCTACATTTGGTAGTTCCAAACTTAGATTGAAATTACTTAGAAAGTACACACATACACACACACACATTAAGTTATTATGAACTTTTGGCAGTCAATGAAATCTTGTGGGTTTTTTTCTTCCTTTTTTTCAGCCTTAGAGTGAAGCACTTCACAATTCATAGCTTGACTCTATCCTTTTATTTTATAACTAGTTCCCTTCTTTTAGCTACTCAGCAGTTCCAAACAATTGAGCAGTTGCCATCTAGTGGGAAAAAACTATAATGACATAAAGGAAGCTGAAGACAACAGTCATTAAGATGGATATACCTGGAAGAAGGAAGTTAAATCTATCCATAACTTTCGCAATAGTAGTATCATTTGTTACTAAATTTATATATTTGAACTACAGGGAAATATCTGAATTTTAAAAATATTTTCAATTCAATATAAGAGAAAATTATAACCACAATAAGATGTCACCACATACCTATTAGAATGACACAACAACAGCAATAACAATTGATAATACCAAATGTGGATATGGACGTTAGGCAATCAGAATTCTCACACACTGATGATAAGAATGAAAAAACGTTACAGCCACTCAGGAAAACAGTTTGCCAGTTTCTTATAAAGTTAAACGTAAAGTTACCATAAAGCCAGCAATCTGAAAAATGTGTCTTTGTTTCAGTTCTTACAAGAAATGCTTTCAACTTTTTCCTATTCAGTATGATTTCTGCTGTGGATATGTTTTATATGGCCTTTATTTTTTTGAGGTGTATTGCTTCTATGTCTAGTTTGTTAAGGTTTTTTTCTAATCATGAAGTCATGCTAAATTTTATCAAATGCTTTGTCTTTTGAGATGATCCATGGTTTTATCTTTAATTGTGTTTATGTGATAGGTATCATATTTATTGATTTAGGAATGTTGAACCATCTTTGACTCCCTAGCATAAAAACCATTTGATCATGGTGTATAATCTTTTGGATGTGATGTTAGATTGGGTTTGCTAATATCCTAATGGACAAAGATATTTGCATCTTTGTTCATTAGGATAATAGTTTATAGTTTTCTATTTTTGTTGTGTCCTTAAATGGTTTTGGTATCAGGATGATACTGGCCTGATAGAATGCACTAGGAATAATTTTCTCCTCTTTAATTCAACCAATTTTAGGAGGATTGGTATTAATTCTTCTTTGTATATTCGGGAGAATTTGGTTGTGAATCTACCTGGTCCTGGGCTTTTCTTTGTTGAGAGATTTTTGTGTTATTGATTCAGTCTTATTACTTGTTATTGGTCTGTTCAGGTTTTCTATTTTGTCCTGCCTCAATATTAGGAGGTTGTACATTTCCAGAAATTTATCCATTTCCTATAGGTTTTCTAGTTTATTAGCATGCAGTTGTTCATAATAGTCTCTGATGAACTTTCATGTTTCTGTGGCATTAATTGTTATGTCTCTTCTTTCATTTCTGATTTTGTTTATTTGGTTATTCTCTCCTCTTGGTTTGTCTAGCTAGAAGCTTATCAGTTTTGCCTCTCTCCTACTTAACATAATACTGGAAGTCCTAGCCAGAACAATCAGGCAAGAAAAAGAAATAAAAGGCATCCAAATTGGAAAAGAGGAAGTCAAGTTATCCCTGTTTGCTGATGATATGATCTTGTATTTAGAAAAAACTAATGATTCCACACAAAAAAAAAACCTGCTAGATTTGATAAGTGAGTTTAGTAAAGTTTCAGCATATAAAATCAATGTATAAAAATCAGTAGCATTTGTGTAAACCAAAAGATCTAGTAGATAAAGAAATAAAGAAAGCAATATTATTTATAATAGAAAAAAAAAAAGGAAGAAAAAGAATACCTGGGAATAAATTTCACAAAGAAGGTGTATTACTCAGGGTTCTCTAGAGGGACAGAACTAATAGGGCGTGTGTGTGTGTGTGTGTGTGTGTGTGTGTATGAAAAGGAGTTTATTAAGAATAATTGATGCACACAGTCACAAGGTGAAGTCCCACAATAGGACAGCTGCAAGTTGAGGGATAAAGAAGCCAGTAGTGGTTTAATCTGAGACCCAAAACCTTAAAAGTAGGGAAGCTGACAGTGCAGCCTTTCCTCTGTGGCTGAAGGCCTGAGAGCCCCTGGCAAACCACTGGTGGAAGGTCAAGGGTCCAAAAACCAAAGAACTTGGAATCTGATGTTCCAGAGCAGGAAGCATTCCTCACAGGAGAAAGATAAAGGCCGGGAGAAGCAGCAAGTCTTCTTCCGCCTTCTTCTGCCTGCTCTCTCTAGCCATGCTGATAGCTGATTGGTGCCTGCACATATTGTGGGTGGGTCTTCCTGAGAGTGAATCTTCCTCTCCTGGTTCACTGACTCAAATGTTAATCTCTTCTGGCAACACCCAGAAACAGCCAGATACACCCAAAAGCAGTACTTGGAATCCTTCAATCCAATTAACTTGACACTTAATGTTAACCATCACAGAAGGTGAAAGATGTCTACAAGGAAAACTACAAAACGCTGATGACACAAATTGTAGATAACACAAATTAAAAAAATCATTCTTATGGATTGGAAGAATGAATATTGTTAAAATGACTGCCCAAAGCAATCTACAGATTCAATTTAATTTCTATCAAAATACCAACATAATTTTTTGCAGAATTAGAAAAAACAATTTTAAAATTAATATGGAATCAAAAAGAACCAGAAGAGTCAAAGCAATCCTAAGCAAAAAGAACAAAGCTGAGGTAATCACATTACCTGACTTTAAGTTATATTCCAAGGCTATAATAATCAAATCATCATGGTACTAGTATAAAAATAGACACCTAGATCAATAGAACAGACACCTAGATCAATAGAATCCAGAAATGAAGCCACATAACTACAGCCAATTGAACTTTGATAGACCTGACAAGAACATACATTGGGAAAAGGACATTCTTCAATAAAGGTGCTGGGAAAATTGGATTATATGCAGATGAATGAAATTGGATCCATATCTCTGACCATATACCAAAATCAACTCAAGATGGATTAAATTTGTAAAAATAAGACCTGAAACTATAAAAATGCTAGAAGAAAATCTAGGGAAAACTCTTCTGGATATTGGCAAGGAATTTATGACTAACACCTCAAAAAGCACAGGCAACAAAACCAAAAATAGACAAATGGGGCTTAATTAAACTAAAAATCTTCTCCACAGCAAAGAAAATAATTGACAGAGTGAACAGGCAACCTGCAAGATGAGAGCAAAAATTTACAAACACTTCATCCATTAGGGAACTAATATCCATAATTTACAAGGAACTCAAACAACTGAACAAAAACAACAAATAATCCCATTAAAAAGTGGGCAAAGGACATGAATAGACATTTGTCAAAAGAAGACATCCAACTGGTGTATGAAATAATGCTCAACATCTGTTATCAGGAAATGTGAATTAAACCCACAGTGCGATACCTTACCCCAGTCAGAATGGCTGTTTTTAAAGAGACAAAAAAAGTAATAATAATAACATGTTGGTGAGGATGCAAAGAAAAGGGAACTCTTATGCCCTGTTAGTGGGAGCATAAATTAGTACAACGTCTATGGAAAACAGTATGGAGATTTCTCAGAGAACTAAAAATACAACTACTATTAGATACAGCAGTCCCACTCTAAGCTATCTACTCAGAGGAGAAGAAATCAATATATCAAAAAGATATCTACCCTCTCATGTTTTTCACAGCACTATTCACAATAGCAAAGATACAGAAGAAACGTAAGTGTCCACTTTATTCAGTGGATGACCTAATAAATAAAATGTGTATATATACATGATGGAATACAATTTAGCTAGCAAGAAGAATGAAATTACATCTTTTGCTGCAACATGGGTGAAACTGGAGGTAATTAAGTCAAACCCAGAAAGTCAAATGTTGCATGCACTCACTCATAAGTGGCTGCTTAAAAAAGTGTACATATGGACATAGAGAGTGAAATGACAGACACCCAAGACTTGGAAAGATGAGGAAGTGAGAAAGAGTTAAATGGTGAGAAATTACTTAATGGGCACAATGTTTGTTATATGGATGATGGATACCCTAAAAGCCCTGACTTGACCACTATATGATCTATGCTTATAACAAACTTGCACTTCTACCCAGTAATTTATGTAAATAAAAAAGGAACATATATCTTTGCACAATATCTCTTAATAATATTTACACCAGATGTATCCCTAATCTTCTGTAGCTGGAAAGATACTAAATGTCCATCAGGTAATTAATGGATAAAGTGTGGTACATCCAGACAATGGAATATCCCTCTCCAATATAAGCAAGTGAAATACTGGTGCACATGACACCATGGATAACTGTCAAATGGATTATGTTAACTCAGACCAGACTCAAAAGACTATATTTTATAATTTCCACTAATATGACAGAATGGAAATGGGAAAACTTTAGGTACAGAAATCAGATCGGTGGTTGCTGGGACATATGGGTTGGGAGGGCAATGGATCATAAACATATATGAAAGCACTTTTGGGATGAGGTAAATGTTCTATCTTGATTGCCTGTGGCAGTGGTTACATGAGTAGAAATGTTAATCAAAAGTCGCAGGCCAGGTACAGTGGCTAGTGTATCTGTAATCCCATTACTTTGAGAGGCCGAGGCTGGGGGATTGCTAGAGCCCAGGAGTTCAAGACCAGCCTGGGCAACATAAGGAGACTTTTCAGTACAAACAAATGTTGAAAAAAATTAGCCAGACATGGTGGTGTGTGCCTGTGGTCCCAGCTTTCTCAGCTACTTGGGATGCTAAAGTGGGAGGACTGATTGAGCCCAGAAGGTTGAGACTACAGTGAGCTGTGATCACACCACTGCACTCCAGCCTAGGCAACAGAGTAATACCTTGCCTCAAAAAAGAACAAAAAAGTAATAGAATTGTACATGTCTAAAAAGGTGTACCTCACTAAGGAAAAAGTGGGGAACAAAATACCTTAAAATAATAGATAAAATAATCAGGCAGTTTTTATCACCAATATTGAAAAACATAAGAAGGGATGTCAGTTATCAGAAGTTATGAGCCAGCAATAAGATATTGAGACCAGCAAAAGGGCTCTTCACACACACATCCAACAGAAGTTTTAAATAAATTCATCCCATTCCTAATTACTTTTAAAAATAATTTTGACTTTTATTTTAGATTCAAGTGCAAGCTTGTTACATGAATATACTGTGTGATACTGAGGTTTATGGTACAATTGATTCTGTTACCCAGATGGCAAGTATAGTACCCAATAGTTAGTTTTTCAACCTTGCCCCTTGCTCTACGTTCTCCCTCCAGTAGTACCCAGTGTCACTGTTGCCACGTATAGCTCCCACTCAGAAGGAGAATGTGGTATTGGCTTTCATTTTCTGTGTTAATTTGTCTAAAATTATAACCTTCAGCTGCGTCCATGTTGCTGCAAAGGACATGATTTCACTTTTTTTTTTTTTTTTATGGCTGCCTGGTATTTCATGGTACGTATGTACCCCATTTGCTTTATCCAGTCCAGCATTGATGGGCACTTAGGTTTATTCCATGTTTTTGCTATTGTGAATAGTGCTGCAATGAACATACATTTATCCTTTTGGTAGAAGAATTTATTTTCTCTTGGATATGTACACATTCATGAGATTACTGGGTTGAATAGTAGTTCTGTATTCGGTTCTTTGAGACATCGCCTAACTGCTTTCCACAGTGGCTGGACTAATTTACATTCCCACCAAAGCTGGACAAGCACTCCCTTTTTAATACAACCTCACTCACACGTTATTTTTCACTTTTTAGTAATAGCCATTCTGATGGGTATGAGATGGTATCTCATTGTGGTTTTGATATACATTTCCCTGACAGTTGGTGATGAGCATTTTTTCATGTTTGTTGGCCACTTGTATATCTTCTTTTGAGAAGTGTCTATATATGTCCTTTGCCCATATTTTAATGAGGTTATTAGCTTTTTGCTGGTTAAGTTCCTTATAGATTATAGATATTAGACCTTTAGTGTAATTGGGTCCCACTTGTCAATTCTTTTTGTTGCAGTAGTTTTGAAGATGTAGTCATAAATTCTTTCCCAAGGTCGATTTCCAAAATGATGTTTCCTATGTTTTTTTAGAATTCAAAGTTGGAGATCTTATATTTAATTTTTAAATCAATCTTGAGTTAATTTTTGTATATGATGAAAAGTTGTGGTTCAGGTTCATTCTTCTGCACATGGATAGCCAGTATCCCAGCACCATTAATTGAGTAGAAAGTCCTTTCTCCATTGCTTATTTATTTATTTATTATATTTTAATTTCTGAGATACATGTGAAGAACGTGCAGGTTTGTTACATAGGTATACACGTGCCATGCTGGTTTGCTGCACTCATCAACCTATCTTCTACCTTAGATATTTCTCCTAATGCCACCCCTCGCCTAGTGCTCTCCCCTGCCAACAGGCCCCAGTGTGTGATGTTACCCTCCCTGTGTCCATGTATTCTCATTGTTTAACTCCTGTTTATGAGGGAGAACATGCAGTGTTTGGTTTTCTGTTCCTGTGATAGTTTGCTAAGAATAATGGTTTCCAGCTTCATCCATGTCTCTGCAAAGTATATGAACTCTTCCTTTTTTATGGCCGTATGGTATTCCATGGTATATATGTGCCACATGTTCTTTATCCAGTCTGTCACTGATAGGCATTTGGGTGGGTTCCAAGTCTTTGCTATTGTGAATAGCAATAAACATACATGGGCATGTGTCTTTACAGTAGAATGACTTACAGTCCTTGGGATATATACCCAGTAATGGGATTGCTGGATCAAATGGTATTTCTGGTTCTAAATCCTTGAGGAATCACCACACTGTCTTCCACAATGATTGAACTAATTTACACTCCCACCAACAGTGTAAAAGCATTCCTATTTCTCCACATCCTCTCCAGCATCTGTTGTTTACTGACTTTTAATGATCGTCATTCTAGCTGGCATGAGATGGTATCTCATTGTGGTTTTGATTTGCATTTCTCTAATGACCAGTGATTATGAGCCTTTTTTCATATATTTGTTGACAACATAAATGTCTTCTTTTGGGAAGTGTCTGCTCATATCCTTCACCCACTTTTTGATGTGATTGATTGTTTTTTCTTGTAATTGTGTTTAAGTTCCTGTCGATTCCGGATACTAGCCTTTTGTCAGATGGATAGATTGAAAAATTTTCTCCTGTTCTGTAGGTGGCCTTTTCATTCTGATGATAGTTTCTTTTGTTGTGCAGAAGCTCTTTGGTTTAATTATATCACATTTATCAATTTTGGCTTATGTTGCGATTGCTTTTGGTGTTTTAATCATGAAGTCTTTGCTCATGCCTATGTCATCAGTGGTATTGCCTAGGTTTTCTTCTAGGTTTTATATGGTTTTAGGTCTTATGTTTAAGTCATTAATCCATCCTGAATTAATTTTTGTATAAAGTGTAAAAAACAGGTCCAGTTTCAGTTTTCTACATAGGACTAGCCAGTTTTCCCAACATCATTTATTAAATAGGGAATCCTTTCTCCGTTGCTTGTTTTTGTCAGGTTTGTCAAAGATCAGATGGTTGTAGATGTGTGGTGTTATTTCTGAGGTCTCTGTTCTGTTCCATTGGCCTATATGTCTGTTTTGGTACCAGCACCATGCTGTTTTCACTATTGTAGGCCTGTAGTATAGTTTGAAGTCAGGTAGCATGATGCCTCCAGCTTTGTTCTTTTTGCTTAACATTGTCTTGGCTATATGTGCTCTTATTTGGTTCCATATGAAATTTAAAGTAATTTTTTCTAATTATGTGAAGAAAGTCTGTGGTAGCCTGATGGGGATAGCATTGAATTTATAAATTACTTGGGGCAAAACAGCAATTTTCACAGTATGGATTCTTCCTGTCCATAAGCATGGAATGTTTTTTTCATTTGTTTGTGTCCTCTCTTATTTGCTTGAGCAGTGGTTTGTAGTTCTTTTTGAAGAGGTCCTTCACATCTCTTGTAAGTTGTATTCCTAGGTATTTTATTCTTTTTGCAGCAGTTGTGAATGGGAGTTCACTCATGATTTGGCTCTCTGTTTGTATATTATTGATGTATAGGAATGCTTGTGATTTTTGCACATTGATGTTGTAACCTGTGACATTGCTGAAGCTGCTTATTAGCTTAAGGAGATTTTAAGTTGAGATTATGGGCTTTTCTAAATATACAATAGTGTCATCTGCAAACAGACAGTTTGACTTCATCTCTTCCTATTTGAATACCCTTTGTTTCCTTCTCTTGCCTGATTGCCCTGGCCAGAACTTGCAATAACATGTTATATAGGAGTAGTGAGAGAGGGCATCCTTGTCTTTTTCCAGTTTTCAATGGGAATGCTTCCAGGTTTTACCCATTCAGTGTAATATTGGCTGTGGGTTTGTCATAAATAGCTCTTATTATTTTGAAATATGTTTTATAAATACCTAGTTTTTTGAGAGCTTTTAGCATGAAGAGGTGTTGAATTTTATTGAAAACCTTTTCTGCATCTATTGAGATAAACATGTGGTTTTTGTCATTGGTTCTGTTTATGTGATAAATTAAGTTTATTGATTTTCATATGTTGAACCAGCCTTGCATTCCAGGGATAAAGCCAACTTGATTGTGGTGGATAAGATTTTTGATGTGCTGCTAGATTCAGTTTGCCAGTGTTTTATTGGGGATTTTTGCATCAATGTTCTTCAGGGATGTTGGCCTGATATTTTCCTTTTTTTGTTGTGTCTCTGCCAGGTTTTGGTATCAGGATGATGCTGGCCTCATAAAATGAGTTAGGGAGGAGTCTCTCTTTTTTCTGTTGTTTGGAATAGTTTTGGAAGGAATAGTACCAGCTCCTCTTTGTACCCCTGGTAGAATTTGGCTGTGAATCCTTCTGGTCCTGGGCTTTTTTGGTTGGTAGGCTATTAATTACTGCCTGATTTTAGATCTTGTTATTGGCCTATTCAGCAATTCTACTTCTTCCTGCTTTAATCTTGGGAGGGGGTATGTATCCAGGAATTTATCTGTTTCTTCTAGATTTTCTGGCTTATTTGCATAGAGGTGTTTATAGTATTATCTGATGGTAGTTTATATTTCTGTGGGATCAGTGGTGATATTTTCTTTATTATTTTTATTGTGTCTATTTTATTCTTCCCTCTTTTCTTCTTTCTTAGTCTAGCTAACAGTCTATTTTGTTAATCTTTAAAATAAAATAGCTCCTGGCTTCATTGATTTTTTGAAGGGATTTTCATGTCTCTATCTCCTTCAGTTCTGCTCTGATCTTAGTTACTTCCTGTCTTCTGCTAGCTTTCAATTCATTTGCGCTTGCTTCTCTGATCTTTTAATTGTGATATTAGGATGCCGATTTTAGATCTTTCCCACTTTCTCCTTTGGGCATTTAGTGCTATAAATTTCCCTCTAAACACTGCTTTAGCTGTGTCCCAGAGATTCTGGTTCATTGTATCAATGTCCTCATTGGTTTCAAAGAACTTACTTATTTCTGCCTTAATTTTGTTATTTACCCAGTAGTCATTCAGGAGCAGGTTGTTCAGTTTCCATGTAGTTGTGCAGTTTTAAGTGCATTTCTTAATTCTGAGCTCTAATTTGATTGCACTGTGGTCTGAGAGACTGTTTGTTATGATTTCTGTTCTTTTGCATTTGCTGAGGAGTGTTTTACTTCCAATTATGTGTTCAATTTTAGAATAAATGTGATGTGATGCTCAGAGGAATATTGACTGTGGAGTGTTTACATGTTTGGAATCAGCCTTGCATCCAGGAATAAAACTATTTGATCATGGTGGATTAGCTTTTTGCTGTGCTGTTGGATTCAGTTTGCTAGGATTTGGTGAATAATTTTTGCATCTCTGTTCATTGGGAATATTGAAGATTTCTTTTTTCACTTTGTCTCTGCCAGGTTTTGGTTGCAGGATGATGCTGGCCTCATAAAATGAGTTAGGGAGGAGTCTCTTCTTGATTTTTTGGAATAAATCCAATAGAATTGGTGCTAGCTGTGCTTTTTATGTCTGGTAGAATCCAGCTGTGAATTCATCTGGTCCAGGGCTATTTCTGGTTGGTAGGTTTTTTTTTATTATTGATTCAATTTTTAAACTCATTATTGGTCTGTTCAGGATTCCAACAAATTCCTGGTTCAATCTTGAGAGGTTGTATGTTTCCAAGAATTTATCCATTTCTTCTAGATTTTCTAGTTTGTGTGCATTGAGGTGTTCATAATGGTTTATGGAGAGCTTTTGCATTTCTGTGGGATCTCTTGTAATGTCACTATTTTAGTGTCTTATTTGGATATTCATTCTTTTTTTCTTTTTTAATCTAGCTGGTGGTCTTTTGATCTTATTTATCCTTTCAAATAACCAAGTTTTGGTTTTGTTGATTCTTTGTATGGATTTAGGGATATCAATTTCATTCACTTCTCATCTTGGTTTAGTATTTTTTTATCTTCTGCTACCTTTGGGGCTAGTTTTTCTTATTTTTCTAGTTCCTCTTAGTGTGATATTAGGTCATTAACTTTAGAGTTTTATAATTTTTTGATGTCAGACTTCAGTGCTTTAAACATTCCTCTTACTGCTGCTTTTGCAGCATCCCAGAGATTTTGGCATATTGTATTTCTCCTTTTATTTATTTCAAAGAATGTTTTGATTTCTGCCTTAATTTCATTATTCATCCAAAAGTCATTCAGGAGTGACTTGTTTAATTTCCGTGTAATTGTGTGGTCTTGAGAGTTCATCTTGGTAACGGTTTCCTTTTATTGCACTGTGGTACAAGAGTATGTTTAGTATGATTTTGATTTTTAGAAGTTTATTTAGACTTGTTTTGTGGCCAGAATATGGTCAGTCTTGGAGTATGTTCCATGTGCAGGTGATAAGAATGTATATTCTGTGGTTGATAAGTGGAATATTCTGTAGGTGTCTATTAGGTCCAGCTTGCCAAGTGTCACATTTATGTCCAGAATTTTGTTGATACTACTCTCCCTCAAAGACCTGTCTTACACTGTCACTGGGGTGTTGAAATCTCACCTATTTTTGTGTGGCTGTCAGTATTTTCACAGGTCTAGAATTGCATGTTTTATGTATCTGGGTGCTCCAATGCTGGGTGCATATATTTTATGATAGCATATATACTGAAGATAGTTAAGTCTTCTGGTTGAATTGAACCCTTTATCATTGTGTAATGCCCCTTTTTTTTTGGTTGTTATTATTTTTATTGTTGTTGTTTAAAGTCTGTTTTATCTAAGAATAGCAATTCTTTCTCTTTTTTTGTTTTCCATTTGCATGACAGATCTTTCTCCAACCCTTTGATTGAGTCTGTGGGGGTAATTACATGGGAAAGATGCCTGTGAAGACTGCAGATGGATGGTATATTATTTTTTGGTGTAGTGATTGTATATGGGATTGTGTTTTTTATTTGGCCCTTAGCTTCACTGTCATTTGTGTTTAGAAATGCTACTGCTTTTTGTACCTTGATTTTGGATCCTGATGGGTCTTTTTTTAAAATCCAGCTTGCAATTCTGTGCCTTTTAACGTGGGGCATTTAGGCCATTTACATTTAAGGTTAACATTGATATGTGAGGGTTTGATTCTATCATAAAGTTGTTAACCAGTTATTTTCCATGTGTGGCTGTTTTATACGTTCTGTGTGCCATATATTTTGGTGTGTCTTTGTGATGGCAGGTATGGTTCTTTCATTTCAATGTATAAAACTCCCTTAGGATATTTCTTAGGTCATTATTGTGTTACTACAAAGGAATGCCTGAGACTCAGTAATTTATGAAGAAAAGAGATTTACTACAGAGTGGGAAAAAATATTTGCAGACTGTGCATCTGACAAAGGTCTAATATCCAGCATCTGGAAGGAACTTAAACAAGTTCATAAGAAAAAACAACCCCATTAAAAAGTAAGCAAAGGACATGAACAGACACTTTTCAGAAAAGACATATGTATGGCCAACAAGCATATGAAAAACTCAATATCATTGGTACTTACAGAAATTCAAATCAAAACCACAATGAGATACCATCTCACACCAATTAGGATGGCTCCTATTAAAATATCAAAAAAAAATAACAGATGCTGGCAAGGTTGCAGAAAAAAGGGAACACTTGTACACTGCTGCTGGGAGTGTAAATTAGTTCAACTATTGTGGAATACAGTGTGGCAATACCTCAAAGTCCTAAAGACAGAAATACCATTTAACCCAGGAATCCCATTACTGAGTATAAACCCAAAGGAATATAAATCATTCTATTATAAAGATACATACCGTACATGTTTACTGCAGCACTATTCACAACAGAAAAGACATAGAGTCAACCTAGGTGCCCATCAGTAGTGGACTGGATAAAGAAAATGGGATACATACACACCATGGAATACTAGGCAGCCATAAAAAGAATGAAATCACGTTCTTTGCAGAAACATGGATGCAGTTGGAGGCCATTATCCTTCACAAACTGATGCAGAAATAGAAAACCAAATACTGTATGCTTTCACTTATAAGTGGAAGCTTAATGAGGAGCTTAGGAACACAAAGAGTCAACAACAGACACTGGTGCCTGCTTGAGGGTGGAGGGTGGGAGGAGGGACAGGATCAGTAAAAATATCCATTGGATACTAGGCCTGCTACTTCGGTGATGAAATCATCTGTACAATAAACCCCCATGACATGAATTTACCTATATAACAAACCTGCATGTGTACCCCTGAACCTAAAATGAAAGTTAAAAAAAGGAAAATGATTTTTTCATAGCCTTATGATTCTGCAGGATATATAGGAAACATGGCACCAGCATCTGCTTAGCTTCTGAGGAGACCTCAGGGAACTTTTACTCATGGTAGAAGGTGAAGTGGGAGCAGACATGTCACACAGCCAGAATAGGAGCCAGAGAAAGAAGGAAGGTGCCACAAACTTTTAAGCAACCGCGTCTTGTAATAACTCACTCGCTACTGCAAGAACAGCACCAAGCCATGGGGAACCTACCTCCATAACCTGCACACCTCCCACCAGGCCCTACCTCCAACACTGGGGAGTATATTTCAACATCGGATTTGAAGAAACAAATATCCAAAGTGTATGTACAAATGTGCAAATATCCAAAGTATCCAATCTTATAATATTGCTCTTGTGGTAACAGATTCACTTAGCACTTGCTTGTCTGGCAAATATTTTATTTCTCTTTTGCTTTTGAAGCTTGATTGGGCAGGATTTGAATTTCTTGGTTGGAATTTATATTCTTTAGGAATAAGCACCCAGTGAGAAGTCCACTGTTAGCCTGATTTCGTTTCCTTTTTATATATCTGGCTTTTTTCTCTAGCTGCCTTTAAGATTTTTTCTTTAGCATTGACTGTGAACAGTCTGATGAGTGTATGCCTTGGTGATGTTTGTTTTGTATAGTATATTACAGATGTTCTCTAGGTTTCTTTTATCTAAATGTCTGCCTCTCTCAGAAAGACAGTGAAATTTTCTTGAATTGTTTCCTCAAATATGTTTTCCAGGTTGCTTACTTTTTCACTTTCTGTCTCAGCAATGCCAATAATTTATATGTTTGGTCACCTTAAAAAATCCCATATTTCTCTGGGACTTTTTTCATTAAAAATGTATATTTATTTTATTCTGACTGCATTAGTTTGAAAGGCCAGTCTTTATACCCTGAAATTCTTTCTTCTCATTGTTCTGGTTTGTTGATAAAGCTTTAAATTGTATTTTAAATTTATTTAAGTGAATTTTTCAATTCTAGAAGCACAGATTGATTTTTTAAAAGATGTATATCTTCTTTTTCATTTCCCATATAGCTTTAGAAGTTTGTGTAGATTTTTAACATTTTCTTGGACCTCAGCTTCTTTGAAATCCATACTTTGAATTCTTTATCTATCATTTTTGAATTTCCATTTTGGTTAGGGATCATTGCTAGAGAGCAGGTATGGTGTTACTACATTCAGCTTTTTCATAGTATCAGAATGTTTGCATTGGTTCCTACTCATATGAAGACACTGGCACTTCTAATTTTTGTAATTATTTTAGGAAAGTAGGATGTTTTCTTTTTCTGTATTTCCCTACAATGTTATTAATATTTTTTCTTTATTTTCTCTTTCTTGTTGGAACATCATTAAATAATAGTACCAGCTTTACAGAGAAATCTCCTTGGAGAGGGGAGAAAGGTGGCCTAGAGAGAGATTCCTGGGAGAGGAGGGATTCTTAGAGAGGGGAGGACCTGGTCTAAGAAAATTCCTGGGAGCTTTTAGTCTTTCAGGAATCTGGAAAGAGGGAGTAGAATCCACCCATTTTTAATAATCATATACAATTGTTTTTAAAAATTTCAGTGGTTTATAATTTGTCCTGGGGTTTATGGATATGTCTGGTTTTTATCTCCAGGCTCTTTCACTTTTAATTCCTCTATAACAATGAATCCACCAAGCACTATATGTAGGGTGTGCCTTGCACTAGATTTGTCCTAATAATACGTATATCTAGAGTTTTAAGGGAAAGCCAAAGAGAGAGAAACTCAAGGTCAATAATATCTACCATATCTCAACTATGGAAAGATTTTCTTGAGGTTTTGGAATCCTGTTATGTAGGAATATAAGCTACCTACTCTGGGAACCAAGGTACAACTATTATGCAAGTAATACCTTGCTTTTCCAAACATCTCTTTTCACATTCAGCCTTCTGCATAGGGGACCTCTCGTGAGTGTTTTATCTACCACAAGTTTCCCAATGGAATCAATCATCCTATCACATAGCTTAATAAAAATAAAAAGTTGACAGGAAACATGTTCCAGGTTAGGTGAGAATCTCATCAATCTTATTTTCAGTTTTAAAATAGAAAGGGAGGACGTTATTATCTCTACTCAGGACCCTTTAAGGCTCCTCATATTTTAAATTGCATTTTGAAGCACTAAATGTATCATGAGCACCTTCTTTCTTTTAAATCCCCACAGCAATCCTATATACTTGTAAAAATGAAGAAATTAGAGGTTCAAATATGTTCGGTAACATGCTCCAAGCCATAGACCTAATTAATGGAATAACTGTTTCTGGGTGTGTCTGATTCTCAAGCCTTTGCCCAATCTAATGTGAAATTTTAGAGGCTAATAATCTTATTTTCTTTAAAACAATATAGTTTCTGACCACCATAATACTAGTAGTCTAATATAAGATAGACTTAAGTTGCATATATGAGATGATTAATATCTGGTAAGCATCTACTATATATTACACTTTGTGCTAAATTTGTTAAAATACAGCTATACTTAAAATTCACTCAAACTCTGAGAGGTGGGTAGTATTACCTCTCTTTTAAAGATAAGAAAGCTGAGACTAAAAATGTTTTAATGACTTTCTCAATGTTATCCAGCATACCAAGTAATGCTGAAGCTGAGACTGAAATCAGGGTGTGTGAATTCCAAAGCCAATATTTTACACAGTGAGATGCACATGGTCTTTGGAATCCAACAGATCTGTTTCTGGATCTCAGTTGTCCCCAAAAGCAAGGCACTGTTACTTTTCATTTCTACTTTGTTCTATGATTATTTATGAAAATAGCTTATTTCCCATACTATCAGCAACTTGACTATAAACAAGACTAGAAGGACTATAAACATCTTGAGAGTATGAACTATTTCTATTTAACTTTCTAATCTTTCCTCCCATACTAATTACCCTGAACAATAAACATAGTGCCTACTTTGTAGGGATTTTAAAAAGTGAATGATTAAACACAATGAAAGCACCGAAGTCATGAGTGATTTGAAACTGAATGTGAGATAGGTCTGATCCAGTGCGTCAGTTAATTTATTCATACATGTATCTGTTTAACAGTTATTCACTGATGACCTGTTATGTTCTCCACATTATGCCAGTTGCTGAGCTGATATTCTGCTTGTACATAACAATGTGGTGTTCTAGGCAGCATCCATTCTAATTGGTTTGTCACTGTGCTAGGCCAATTGCTAGCAATTTCGAATATTACCCCTGACTGATGATAAGCAAGAAAAAAGAAGACATGGTCACTGTACTCATGAAAATGTCAAATAGTTGTAAAATTACTCATAATTGGAAGAAAGGTACACAGTGTTATGACACCTGATCTACTCTAGATAGAAAAGCACCTAGGATGGAAAAGGAAGAGAAAATTTCAGTCAATTCCTATATGATACAAATTATTTTTGCACTTGTGAAGGCTAAAATGACACTTCAGTTTGATAGGGATCAGTGGTCTCTAAATAATACCATTTAACTTTTCATCTCCACAATGTTCCTTCATCCTCTAATGGACATGCCAGTAATAAGTTAGATGATGCAAAAGGCTAGGGAAGGATTACTGCACTTTATAAAATGTCTGTTGAAGTGAAATGAAGGTATTGTGGGAATGCTTGTTAGTGTGCTTTCAGAGAGTGTACAGATTATTTATGACTGAATACTGTCATCTAGGTTCAAGTTTGGGAAAATGACATCAAGAAAAGGCAATGCTTGATATAATAGATTTAAATTGTTTTACTAGTGAGGGAAGGCAGAAAAAGGTAGAATTTCTCCAGATAAATCATTTTAATTGCTATAAAAAATTTTTACACCAAAATGAAGTGACCTACAATGCTGAACATCTTATTTATGTAAATTATTTTTATGTTTTTTAACTTCATTTATTTTTCAGGAGAAGGATAAAGAATGAGTTGCTTAAGCAGTCTAAAATTAGCTGAGTATGACAAAATAATTTTTATACCTTTCTGAGATAACAGCAAGGAAGTTGTATATCTGTTCTGGCTCAAGCATGTGTGATATTTTCCTTATAAACCTTAAAATTACTCAACAGTAGATTCTGAAAAATGATATTTTTCAGTGGTGTGTCCGATTTCTATGGAACAGGATATGATCCAGGGTTTTGAGAAGGCAGTGCTTTGGTTGAGGGGAGACTGTGTTCCTGTGAAGAAGTCTGGGAGGCTGGGTCAATACTATCAGGCATCTAATTATCCAGGAGATCTTTCTTAACCTACTACAAATGTAGCATGTCCCTTAAGTCATTAGAAGTTTGTCCCTGTGCTCAACCTGCTAAGACAAAAAGAGACATGAGTTTTAAGGGAGGAGTTTGATACAGGTGTAGAAACAGAGATTATTGAATCCAATCTGGCATGTATTTACTGAACACATTTGAGTACAAAGTACAGTCTGTTCTAGGCATTATGGAGGATCCAAAGACCCAGTGGTCAAATTTGTTGCCTATTAGAAGCTTAAAATCCTTGAGGTCCTTAATATGAATCCAGTTTAAATTTATACTAAAAGGTAATCTATGATAAATAATATGAAAGGTACAAAATACTCTGGAAGTTTAGAAAAGAAGGCATCACTTGCTGACATTGGATATAAAAAATATAACCATCTTTTTATTCCCTGTCTTAAATTTCCTTTGTTTTCTCCAGCACCTATTGGGTCAAAACGAAGCTGCTTAGCATTATACATGTGATCCTCCATGACCTGAAACTGCCTACATTTCCCCTTTCATCTTTACTTACCAGCAACAATAAGCTGCTTGTAGCACTTCTCCTTCCTTTGCTACCCATCACTCCCAGAATGCCAAACTAAGCACGGTGTCTGGAACATAACCAATATTCAAAATATAATTTTTGAATAAATTAATGAATATTCCTACTATTCTGCTTCATAAACTCATGCCATATACACATATATTTATATGTCCTATGTATGGTCTTCTAGCTGTGTAGAATATCTTTCTTTACTTGATTAACATCTATGAAGTCATTCGTCAAGACTTACTTGCTTTAACTGCTAAGCTCAGTTTGTTTCTCTTTAAAATGGAGATACTAACAGTGTCTTCCTGATAGGACTGTTGTGAGGTTTAAATTAGCCACTTAATATTACAAAGTACCTAGAACAGTACTTGGCAGAAAATGAGCACTATACAAATGTTAACTATTGTTTTTACTTAGTGCTCCAAAATATTGACTAGAACAACTGCAGAACTCTACGGAAGGGAATCATTGAAGTCTTTATACAAGTGGAAATAATTGAAACGAAAGACTAAGTAGGTTTTTGACAAGTAGAGTTACAGGTAAGCTATAGAAAGAGAGTCACTATAGGGGAAAGTTAGAGTCAGGTAGGGCATAGCACAGGGACATTTGGCCACCAGTCTCCAGCCGCCACACACTGTCAAGAGTCAAGTGCTAGAACATGTTTTGGAAAACATTCTTCCTGCAAGTGTAGTTCCTGTCTCTTTTACTATCTTACAATATCTCCTGGGGGAGGCAATAAAATGGTGAGATAAAAGGAAATTGCATGTTTGTAATGTTGACTGAAGGGGGCATAAACTGCAAGCTCTCTAGGTAGACTCTACACTAATTGTAAGCCAGGAAAGTTTTATACTAAATGCCTCTAAGTAATGTCTATAGTAGAATATTATGGAATAAAGTAAAAATCTTCTCTGGATTTTGCTGATATAGCCCCTCTCCCCAACAAACACAGTTTTGTAAATTCCTTAAGAAATTTTGAAAGAGGCAAATTATAAATGTATATCTCACACAGTATACGTGAAACATTTCATAGATCAGTTAATACTCTCACACCGAATTCCACTATAAAATTGATGGCATTAAAAAAGTTATTCTGAATAAGTGGATTGACCACTATATTCCTGGCACTCATCTGAATGTTTGTGTAACCCCTTTCTTCACCTAAGGGAGGAGTCAATTGAGAAGTTGGGGTAAGTAGAGAGCAGTGGCACTTCAGGGGGCACTTTGTGTTTACATGGTCCCAGATAGAAAAAATGAGAAACTGTGTCTAAGAGAAGATGCTGATGGTGAAGCCAGAATTGTATTATGTTCAAACCAGAGCATCAATCAAACGGGTTGGGCAGAGAATGTGATCATTAAAATATGGATCCAAATGAGGGGAGAGGTGAAGGAAACAGCAACACCAAGAATAAGAAGCAAGCAGATAGCTTGGTAAGTGGAAACTGATTAAACTGAGAGGATAGAATGTGAGTATCAGTGAGGACTTAGGATACACTTCTAGCCTAATTAGCATGAAGATTCTGGTTTATATTGAGGAATAGAAAGAGACAGGCCCTGTTGAGAGTGAGGAAGTGAAACCATTACTGCCCTGAGAAGGCTCTAGTCATATAAACCAACTATTAATAATTAGAATACAGTACAATTTATTAAATATTCTTTACTTTTCAAAATTCTATCACACTCCTATTTCAGAGTAGGCACTTTGCTAGTGTGGAAATGTGGCAGTGAATAGGCAGATAGACTCTGTCCTGAAGGTTGCATAGGAATTAGCCAAATAAATTGGCCAAATAATGGTGTGGACACAAGTCATACCAGGGGGAGAATATTCTGCAGAGAGAATGGCATGTCTGTGAGGACCTTGGGCAAGAATTGTTATAAATTTTTTTTCAATTTGGATATTAAGTTCCACATTTTCTTTAAGAAACATTCCAAGCATCTGTATCTTTTTTAGATTTCACCCTGCCTCCTTCCATAGGATTATGAACTTCTCTATCATAGCTCTTAGTATGCTTTATTGAAATTACTCACTTACGGTCAGATCCTCACTGTGAATGGTCTGTTGGAAGGAACAGTCTTCATCTCTGTCTTGTATCTCAAGCACTTACTTCACTGACTGGCACGTGGACATTCAATAAATATTAATTAAAGGAATACATTAATGACTAAATGAATGGATACAGGATCTCCAATATGAAATTTCTTTTGGAAGGTAGTGTCAGGATGGTGGATAAGAAGTAGAAGGAAGAATAAAGGAAGTCCTTGTCTCTCTAAGCTTGTTGTAGTCAAATTTTGAAACAAAACAAGAAACTATATTAACTTATATGAATAGTTTTCTTTATCTCCCTCTGGCCTGACCTAAGCTCCTGTCCTTTGGGAGTTGCCTTAATTCCTTTTAGGAAAGAAAATATAGGAAGGAGATTATAATAAATTAAGTTGTCGACAGTTATTGTACACAGATTCCAAACATTGTGTTAATGAATTGAATAAATTTTAATTGAACACCCACCATGTAAGACCTTATGCAAAGTAACATGAAGATAAAAGGAAATATAGGAAGACTTAAGATGTTAAAAATTGTATATGCTTAATTTTTGAGGCATTCTTTTGGACACTTGGCAAGTATAATAACAATGTTTAAATGAAATCTTTGGCAATTACATTTTGATTTCTTACATAAAATATGAAAGTTGGCTATGATGAAGGTCCCAGCTTGTTTTCAAATATGATGTTTCTATGAATGAAAATGGTGAACTTTATTGTTCAAAGTAACAAAACCCAACTTTATGTTTAGATCAAGCCAAAATATATTTGTTATATAAATATACATGTGAATGATGTGATTCAGTGATCAAATGGGCCCTCAGAAATGAAATGAAACCAAGAAATAAGAAAACATTTTTCTAATTTTACTTAAGTGACCATCTATATTATTCAGGGTTTTCTAAAGGGGCAGAACTGATAAGATAGATAAATATATGAAGGGGAGTTTATTAGAATTGACTCACACAATCACAAAGTGAAGTCCCACAATAGGCCATCTGCAAGCTGAGGAGCCAGGAAGCCAGTCCAAGTCCCCAAACCTCAAAAGTAGGGAGGCTGGCCGTGCAACCTTCAGTCTGTGGCCAAAGGCCTGAGAGACCCTGGCAAACCACTGGTGTGAGTTCAAGAGTCCAAAAGCTGAAAAACTTAGAGTCTGATGTTCAAGGTCAGGAAGTATTCAACATGGGAGAAAGATGGAGGCCAGAAGGCTTCGCCACTCTAGGCTTTCCATGTTCTTCTGCCTGCTTTCATTCTGGCCGCACTGGCAGCTGATTAGATTGTGCCCACCCGGAATGAGGGTGGGTCTGCCCTTTCCAGTCTACAGACAGGAATGTTAATCTCCTTTGGCAACACCCTCACAGACACACCCAGGAGCAATACTTTGCATCCTTCAATCCAATCAAGTTGACACTCAGTATTAACCATTACACCATCATAGGTAAAAATGCATTGCTTCAATTCTAAAATCCCAAGAGAGAGAATCTGATTGGCCAACTTGATTCAGGTGTTGCTGAGTTTCAAGTGGATGCCTGTAACCCCAGTGTTATCCAGCTCTTTCAGCTTTGCCATTTGCAGACACCTTGTATGTTAATCAGCTCTACGAACCTTATGCCTTATCAGCAGAGTAGAGGGCCATTGTGACAGCCTTCTGTATCCTGAGCTCTTGTCCAGTGTCCCAGAAGAATAGGATCACATGTGGGCTTGAGGGATGAGTGCCAGGTTTTATTGAGTGGTAGAGGGGGCTCTCAGTGAGATGGATGGGAAGCAGGAAGAAGGGGATGGAGTGGGAAGGTGGTCTTCCCCTGGAGTTGGGTCACCCAGTGGCTGGAATCTGCTCAGACCACCCCGGCCCAACTCCCCTCAATGTCCAGACATCCCTCCTCTTCTTTCTTTCTCAGCCATGTCATTCCCCCTTTGCTGGAGAACTGCCCTATTCTCCTCAGTATTTCCCTGTCTTCTGTCTGTATCAGTACATACAGGACTCCAGAGAAAAATAAGTTACTGTCCCTGTAACCCAAGTACTCATAATGTCACAGTAGAGGTGGTAAAAAGTAATTTAAATTCAGAGTAAAAAGTATAGTAATGAAGGTGTGCACAAAGTGTTGTGGGCTGCTGCTAACTCACTAAGGAGAATGCTGCAAATGAAGCACAGATCACATCACAATTAGAACCAGAGATTAAAGAGTTGATTGTGTCTGAAACACTTGTTTACCAGGTTGTTTTTTCTCCCCTAAGGAGAGGCAAACCCCAGACTATTGGTAAACCTGTAACATTTGGTAATGAAGCCAGTTTGCTAAATGGTTATGGGTACTTTTTGCCCTTTCTTTTGGATGGAAGGGGCAGACAGCCTGGCAAGTCCATTAGAAGAAGAAGAAAGGGTTCTGAAAGGGCAGACAGCCTAGCAAGTCCATCAGAAGAAGCAGAAGCCTAAAGCTGAACCTTTATGAAAACAGTGAGTTTACATGCAGCCCTGGAGAGAGAACACCATTTACTCACAGATTTATTGCTAGAGAATTAAGTCCCAGGAACGAAAGTATTAAGCTTACTATGAGCATGAGTGGACTGTTTTGGCTACTGTCAATCTAAATCCTTTGGGAAGAGGAGAAGTTGATGAGATGCCTAGGTTTCTAAACTAAAGCATGTTTTATAAAAATGTAGCATTAGAAATCAAAATGAATTTTAAAAGCTAAAAGAAACAAAACCAATGACCCTTCGTGTGAAGAGTTCATTATATCATAACTGTACTGCACTCTAGGAGTATCTTATATGGAAAAAATATGTGCCTGTTACAGGTGTAATTCTACATATACTACAGTTACAACTAGACAATATTAGAAGGTATTCATTAAGGATACCAGGATCCCTGTGTATAATTTTTTTAAGGGATAATTATTGTCTTGACTGAACTTATAAGGAAAAAAATGATCACTTCTTTCCAGAGAACCCAGTAGCATCAGAAGATATGTTTGTGTTGCAATGGGGAAAATGTCATCCGTCATCATGCCTAACTCTTGAAAAAATAGATAGTGTTTTTACTAGGGCCACTTTTGCTCTTGTGTAAACGAACTATTTTATTTATTGGATCTATGCTTCCCAATAAGTACATCCAGAACATTTGTTTTTGGAATCAGTTGACTGAGTTTATAGCATTGTTTGATTTCAATGAAAGGAGATGGATTATCGTAAATGCTCAGGCCTCACAATGAAGTATGGCTAGGCAGAAAACAGATGATGCTGTGGTATTATTATGATAATTATAATATTATTTATCACCACCAGTGGTTCTGATCAAGAGGTTACCATAAGCTAACAGTGCCAGTGCAGGTAGGCCAGTCTATTATATGCTGCCTTAATATCCTTCACACCTTTAAACTCATCACAGTTGTTCCGTATCTTTCTTCCCCTTTAGCCTAATAGCTTCTCAAAGACAGAGGCAATGACAGTTTTATTCATATATATATATATATATATATATATATCTCCAGGTGTTAGACTGGCACCTAGTAACAATGGTTACTTACTTTAGAATTAATAAATTAGGGCCAAGTGCAGTGGGTCAAGCCTGTAATCCCAGCACTTTGGGAGGCCAAGGTAGGTAGATTGCTTGAGGTGAGGAGTTCAACACCAGCCTGACCAATATGGCAAAACCCCATATCTACTAAAAATACAAAAATTATCCAGGGATGATAGTGTGTGCCTGTAGTTCCAGATACTAAGAGGGCTGAGGCATAAGAATCACTTGAATTGGGGAGGTGGAGGTTTCAGTGAGCCAATATCGTGCCGCTGCACTCCAGCCTAGGCAACAGAGAGAGACTCTGTCACTGTCTCAAAAAAAAAGAAAAGAATTAATAAATTAATTGATTGTGTATTTTGTATAAAAGCAACCTTTAGGAGCTTTGCAACTTAGTGCATCTACATGACCTTGTATATAAAGAATAAAGATCTTCAACACCTTGCCCATGAAATGTTAATATGTTCTTCCAGATTCATAGGATTTATGTAATATTAATTTGAATCAGTACATGAAAACATTTTGTAAACTAGCATCTTGCAATATTATGGTCGTTTATGGTATGATTTTAAATAATACAAATTTGAATCCCTGAAGTGGCCCAGGGGAGAAAAGGGCTATAGGGTAAGAAACAGACAGAATGAATCAGTATCAAAAGGAGTGTTCAAAAGAGTAAAACAATGATTTTATATATAAAGAAATTAGTTCAACAAACTTTTCAAAGTACCTACCATGTGTTTTACTTGATGTAATATTTTATTTAATTATCATGACATTTAAGTGATGCAGGGATAAGTGTCCTCATTTTACAGACAACATTGATCAGGGTATATAGTTTGCCTCAGGTCATACCTAAGTGTTAAGAGCCAGGATTCAACTCAAGGTGTAACAACTCTACAGCTTCCTGTAAAAATCCAGTTACACAGCTTGTTGTTACAAAATAGAACAATTCTACATGGTTGTTTCACATGGCTCCACACAGTAGAATTGTGCCCAAAACAGTACAGTTATAAAGGGAAAGGTCTCAGATTAATTTAACTGAAAGAATCATTATTAGATTGTAAGACTATCCTGAGAATGAGCTACCTCTGTGTGTAGTAAGTTCCCGTCACTGGAGGTATTCAGATTTACAATTGGTAATTGATTGTAAAGTAAGCTATGGCAATGACCCAAGCATTGGAATACAGATTATAGATTATTCCTAAGGTACTTTTAAATCCTGAGGCTCTATGATTTTAGTTGACTTTTGCTGGTCAGGCTGAAGGGGAATTTCCATGGTATTAGAACAAGAGGCACGCCTTTGTGGCTGAGACTTCACAGGTTTGCTGATGTTACCAGATGCCCAGGCTGCATGGGTTAGACTTGGCTAATGACAAGCAGTTTTTCTTGGGAAGGCAGTATCATTGGAAGCAACATGGAATAGTGGGAAACATACAGGATTTGGAATCAAATACAACTAGATTTAAAGTCATTTGTGTCATCCTGGGCTTTAGTTTCCTCATTCTATTAAATGGTGTCATAACAGTAAGGGATTAAGTGAAATAATGCATGTAAAGAGGTCAACACCTGGCAAACACTCAGGAACTGTTAGTCGTTAAAATAATCATCATCAACATCATCATCTTCATGTTCATTATCTTTGATGAAGAGGAGGTACCTCTTGGAGGACATTAGGCAACAAACACCTTATCTTTCTCTGGAGTTGGTCAGCCTCTGGCGACATGAACAGAGAATAATCTTGTCAAATACTAGGGCTAATGGGATTTAAGTGATTATCTGCTCAATGTTCCTCAAACTGTTTGAGATAAAAGGTATGTATGGGGGTGTGTGTGTGTTTAAGTTTACAATCTACTGTAGACCAGTACTTCTGTAAAATGCAATAAAAATGAATTACTAGAGAAGTGAAATAAAGCAAAAACATGTAAAATACAACTCTTTTTTTTTTCAAAAGATATACACTTACTTGGCCAAATTGTTATAAAATTCTCTAAATTATTACTTTCATTTTCAGTTCTTTGTAGTAGATGGGAAACAAACAGTTTTGCAGACTAGTTATTCATCCAAAGACCACACTGAGTAGCATTAATCTAGCTCATTCCTCCTATGCACAAAGGAGGAGAAGCCCAGAGAAGGGAAAGACTTGCCCATTGTTATATAACAAGCATCATTCTTCTTAGTTGATTATCATTTAGGGCACCTACAGATTGAAGATGTCCATAAAAAACTAAATACATACACTGGGAATTATGATTCTTCTAGGTGCTGTAGCCTAATGCCTCTTCCACCCGTTTGTCTCACTGGAGAGTTATAATACTCTGTAGTATCTCTGATCAGTTTTAGGGGAAATTAACTAGGGGTGTTTGATCTTTTGGTTTCCCTGGGCCACACTGGAGGATGAAGAATTGTCTTGGGCCACACATAAAATACACTAACACTAATGGTAGAGAATGAGCTAAAAAATAAAAATTTTTAAAAATCACACAAAAAAATACTCATTATATTTTTAAAAAGTTTATGAGTTTGTTGGGCTGTGAGTTGGACATGCTTAGTTTACTCAGAGAAGAAAAAAAAATAGTAACTGTTACGTATCCACTGTGTGTATACTAGGACCTACACGTAATATTACATTTAATTCTCTTAACAACTCTCTAAGGTAAGGGGAATTATCTGTATTTTTCCAGAAAAGTTCAGCAATTTACCTAATTGAACACATCTAGACAGTGGTGGAAGTAGAGATGCAAGCCCAGATCTATTTGCTTACAGTTTTTCTCTTTTCTCCACATCATTGTATAAACATAGTAGTGTGGGTATATAGATGCTTTTGAGGGAAAATGCTCCCCTCAGCAGTTATTTCTAAAGTGGTGGGATTACAGGTGTGAGCCACCATGCCTGGCCTCTCAACGATTAATTCTATTTAGAATTTTCATAACATTTTGTGTTTACAAGAGACTTTGCAACCACTTATTGCTTTTTCTCTCTTATGCTGCTGTAACAAAGCCTTCTACAGAGATTAGAAAACAAAGGCGTAGAAAAGTATGCTATAATTACAATTATTAAAAGTTCGTTATAAATACATATTCCACTTTGGAAATATATGATTATTTACATTTTTTTATGATATTTTGGAAGAATCCCACATATCAATAGCTTTACTCAATAGTCCATCTTAGCATTTTATACCTTGGCCACCACATGTTTCTTAATGAATTTTACAACCTTTTTGGAAATTTTACATGCTGATGAAGTATGCCAGTTGTTCTATTAGAATCATGTTTATATATCTAGTTAAAATTAATATTTTCCAAATTATACATTTGAAGGGAACAATAAAATTTCACTATGACATATTGACTAACATACCTAATTCTCATACTAAAAGTGACCTGTATTTTCACCCTAGCATATATTGAAAATTGGTCAGATTTTCTTTTTGTTTTTAGACAGTTTTCATAATATCAATTGACCTACCTTTAATAGTTTGGGTAAAAGACATACACTGAAGATCTCCTTGACTATTAGATGAAGTGTCCAGAATGATAGGCCCAGCTCAGAAATTAGCATAGGTGATCACCACATTTTATCCTGTCAATAAGGAAAAATGGAATTTGTGGCAGATGTATTGTAAAGTTTATCAAGATAAGAAAATGTATTTTTTCTAACCACCAACAAACAGATATTTATCTATTCATGCAGCATTCTACAAAAATTTGTTGGTACCTTTTGTCTACAAAAATTTATTTGTACCAAGTTCTGTGCGTAATTTACGTGGGTTGATAGTTTTCTCTGACTCAAAATGAATTTATGATTAATTCATTCTATGACCTTCAAAACATTCACCATAACATCTGGGGCTCTTCTAGTGTCTTCAAACTTACATTTTTAAAGTTTGTGTTATTTTAAATCTAACTTGCTGCTTTGTATTTGAATATAATAGCAAAAGATACATTGGAGAAGCTGCAAAAATTTGGGATTTTTATTCCAAGTAGATTATTTTCTCGTAACATCCCATGAGTTATCTAAGTCTTTTATTTTATTGATTTTTTTTTTGACTTTAGTTTTTAGGGCAGTTTTAGGTTCACAGAAAAACAAGACTTTCTCATATACTCCAGCCCCCATACATGCATAGTTTCCTGTACTAATGACATTTCCCACCAGAGTGGTAAATTTGTTACAATTGATTAATCTACCTTGACACATCATAATCACCTATGTTCATGGTTTATGCTAAGTTTTACTCTTGGTATTGCACGTTCCGTGGGTTTCAACAAATATGTAATGACATTTATTCATCATTAACGCATTGTACAGAGTATTTTGACTGCCTTAAAATTCCTTTGTCCTCTGCTTCGAAAACCTCCAGCCTCCCAACCCTTAGTAACCACTGATCTTTTTATTATCTCCGTGGTTTAGTTATTTTATTGGTTTTTTTACAACCAGGATCCTAAAGGACTTAACTTCCCTATAAAACATATATTGCATAATTTATTTGAAAGCTTTCCTAATTTCCAGATTCCCCAAATGCACACTATATAATTGTTATTTATCTATTCAACAGGATCATTTACTCAAACATTTCTGGATTTATTTTAGCAGATGTATTATTATATAAAAGTAAAGAAAAAATTTACTTCAAAACATACAGAATAAGGCAGGTAAGTTCAATGCCATAAAGGATGCTGTTGAATAAACTTCCTTTCCTTTCTCTACACATTCTTCCTGTCAAAAAATAACATATTATCTCTATAGTGCTTTGGAATTTATAAAGCTCTTTTACATCCACTTGTTTAATATTCAAAATGCTATTTGTTGTTATATAGAGTCACTATCTTCATTTTTTTTACCCTCTTCCATATTCTTTGTCCTCCTTTTTAGCAAAGGTCACCAAAGGATTAGTCTATACTCAAGGTTATCCATTTTCTTACCTCTTCTTCTTTCCTCAACCCACTTTGGTTGAACTTTTCTCCCTGCTGCTCTGCTGAAGCAGCTCAGTTCATTCCTCATGATGTCCAGTTTGCAAAATGCATTGTTCAGTTCTTAGTTCTCATCTTTCTCTACCTCTCAGCAATGTCCTGCCTAGTTGATCACTTATTCTTTCTTCAAACTTTCTTCACTTGTGTCTACTACAGTGAAATCTGGTTTAGTGCCTACACTCCTGGCCACTCCTTCTCAATCTTTTTATTTGACTTTTCCAGGCCTTCTAGTGTCTAAGTTATCACTGTTGACCAAGGCTTAGCCTTCTGGTGATGCTCATTTACTCCATCAAGCCCATTCCATGACTTTAGATAATTTAAATAAGTTATACGTTCTTATAACTCCCAAATTCCATCTCCAGTTTCTACCTCTTTCCTGACCTCCTATGTGAATACATACCTGTATATTCAGTATATCTGCTTTGATATCCCACAGTCACTTTAGACTTACCACGTAAAAATAAAATTCTTCATTTCCTTTAGCTTTAGGATCTTCCCAGGCCAAAACATAAATTAATTTTTACTGCTGATTTTCCTCAGAGCCTACAACCAACCTGTTAGAAAATCCTATAAGCTCTATATTCAAAGTATAAAATATATGGCTACTTCTCACTACTGCTACCATTGTTCATATGTCTGTGCCTGCCTACTATTTCAAATCTCCATTATCTCTCACCTGCACTATGGGATTTGTTTCCTAACTTATCTCTCTGTTTCCACTCCTTTCTTCATCCAGTCACATCTTTATCCAACAGGCAGAAAGATCTGTTTTAAAGGGAAATCGGCTTCAAAAGCTTTCCAACAGACTCAGACTAACCTCTCTTCTCTCTTTTCTTGCAGTAGCCACAGTGACCTTTTTGCTGTGTCTTGAATAAGCCAAATTTATTCTTGCCTAAGAATCTTTGTGATTCCTGTTGACTCATTTGCTCATAACTTCTGATGGAAAAAATAAATGCTTCTTACTTTGCTTTTTAAGGTCTCTGTTCAAATACCCCTTCCTGAAAAGGGCCTCTTTGAGTAACTTATCTGAAATAATCCACATACATCCTCCTACTCTCTCTTCTTACACTGCTACAGTTAAGAAAAAAGTTTTTTTGTAACACTTATTGCTACCTGATATTTTATGTAAATTGTTACAGCTTCATAGTTTGGCTGTTTCTTTCATTAGAATGTAAGCTCTGTGAAAGCAGAACTTTGCCCTTTTTACCACTATATTCACAGCTCCTAGAACCGTGACTAGCAAATAATAGATCTTCAATAAACACGCTTAAGTGAATGAAGGAAAGTGAAGTCGAAGTAAAGAAATTAAGTGATCCCAGGCTAGAAATCCAGGCAAGTAAGAAAGAAAGAACTTGAATACAAACCACCTGATTCTAAACCCCATGTTTTCTCCATGACATCAGATGGCTTTTTTTGGTGAACTAGGCAGTGGAAGATTTGAGTTTTTGAATATTTCCCTGGACTCAGCCATCTTCTACCTGCCAGTGGTTCAGCCAGAATATTGCCTGTTACCTTCCTACTGGGGAAGAATGTAGTGTGAAACAGAACAATGCTTGCTAGAAACAAAGTGAATGAGAGCTACTGCATCCTCTATGCCTGTAACCTACCACTCAAATCAAGGGAAGAAAAATCAATCGATCTAATTTTTCTTTTCAAACCCATGGTTTTTAATTTTCTACCTGGCATCCTAATCTCTTCTAGGCAACTTTCAAACATAAGATTGCTACACATTATTGCATTGTGATCGATTGCAATTTGTTCCTAATAAAGCACTTATTTGATTTACTTAGAAAACAAATTAGAGTTGATTTAAGAATATCAGGAAAATAAAGGTTCTTCTACTTCACTGTGTGCTTTCTTGAGTTTTAGTGTTCAGAGAATTACAACTGATTTTTGCTGTGCTGTAGCATGGTGATCTGAGGATGCTCAGGAAACTGTGGCCGTATGTGAATGCTGTGATCTCTTCCATGTATGTCACCGCACAGAGAAAGGAAGTGAGAACCACCATTCGAAGCTCCTTTTCTTTTTTTGTTTGTATCAGAGTCTCTCCAGCATATAATAGCCTGGGCAAGGTTTTTGTTTTTTTGGTTTTATTTTTTTTTTTTTTTTATTTTTTTTAAGCAGTGCACCTGATCCAAACCTGACCTTTGTACTCCTAAATTATCATAAATAATGCCTACAGTTTTTACAATAATATCAGTCACTGTCATGTTATTGCTGTTTGAAATCTTAAAAGCTTTGTGAATATTCGTTTCTTCATATAAAAAAATGAAGATAGGGATGTATGCACCTCATAATTGTTCTTTCAGGATTAAGTGAGATAAAGCACATGGGCTTACAAGAGCAGCACCTGACCTAGGAGCATAATTAGTGATAGTACTATCTCTCACATGGTCTCTTTGATTCTTCCTTTCTGGCTTGGAACTTTGAATCTATATATTCTTCTCTCCAGAATGCAATTGTGATATAAGAGTCAGAAGTGGATTTGCCATCAGTTCCTGTAAAAGAGCAAATAATTCATCTGTCTTCTTTTATTTAAAATATCTACTGCATTCTTTTTTTCTAATGCTATCTCTGCCATCAGTTAAATACATTGCCAATAACAGGGAAATTCTTGGCTTAATTGGATACCTCAATGCCTGATTTCAATCTTATAAGCATTACATTTCTCAATTATCCCATCCAGAAACCACTGGGAAGTGTTAATTAGGTACTAAAAACAAATTGGATTACCTTAGGGATCTTTCTTAACAATTTTGCACTCAATCAGGTGGTAAGATCATAAATTACACATATCATCCTAGTATATCCGGTCCAGATGTGATTTGAAATCCTTGACTTTCTATGGTTTATCACTGAACTTTGTATCTTTATAAAGTAATTGAAAAGTAGTCTATGTTAAACACCTTGATCGATGTGATAAAAGTGGGAAAATGATGACTATGATAGTTTCAGAAATGTATACTATATCAGCAAAGTTCATTCTGTCATGAACATAAGAGTATAACTTGGTATATAGTTTTTCTTCAGTAACTTTAAAAACATCTGCATTAAGATATAATTTATACATGATAGTTATTGAATAGATTTGGAAAATGTTTTAAATATGTTTGAACAAAGATTTTTCTCTCTAAACTCAGCAATAGTAAAACGTGTACAGACCTATGCCACACCTCGAATTTTAACGATGTTGTGAGATCTAGGGTCAGACTCTGACATCGAATCTCACTTTTTATCTTCCTCACTGTACTTACAGAAATCAGTTTGATTAAATCAATCTTTATTTAATAATTCATTCAACAAATATTCAGGAAGAATAGCTAATGAATGCTGGGTTTAATATGTACCTGATGAGATAATTTGTGCAGCAAACCACCATGGCACGTATATGTACAAATTATGTAACAAACCTGCACATCTTGCACATGTGCCCTTTAACTTAAACTTTTTAAAAAAGAAAAGGTGATCTTGGCATGTAGCAGAGATATATTCTTCCATACCTGGTTATCCTGGCAGTGTGGAATTCTCCAGAAACGTGCATACTGAACACTTCATAACTAAAGAAACATATAGAGGAGAACTTACCTATCATAGCCAAGAACAGAGCTGAGTGTTTAACACGAACAGCTGCCCCTTTGCACCCTTACGCACTTCACTCCCAGAGCACACACTGGGGCAAACTACAAATAGGGAACTCCACTGCTACTGTTGGCAACTGCAGGGCAGTGAGGAGTATAATCTTAGCTCTAGAGTAGAAGACCAACAGGTCACGTCGTCTCCCACCAGGCTTTCAGGAAGAAGAGAAGGCTGATTCAGGATCTGTTCTCTGAGTAGAAAGTAAAATGGTGTTGGCCTCTACTTCTAGACTCATCCCCCTTGGGTAGTCCCCTTGGATCCACAGAAAGTCTCAAACTGATGCCAACTGGGCACAAAGCATGCCCACCATCTTGGATGGCTCATCCCAGACAAATGGGACCAAGCAGGAGTTTTATCTCTTATTAAATGTACAACTACACATCATAGCCTCAATTTTGCCTCTTGGAGAGCAAAGCCTAAAATAAAATACTTAACTATCTGGTCCTTCAGAGAGAAAGTATGTGCCTCTTCTTCTAAAGCTTAAGCAAGAACAGCCACTTCAATGAGAGCTGAACATACCTCAGTTACTGCCAGGCATCTACCAGTGAAGGACTGAAGCCCTGGTAAGTGGCACTTCCATCATATGGAAGTGACAGCAACAATACAAAGAAGTTCTGCCAGGAGACAAGCCCAATTTCCCAGTTTTCTTTCTAACAGATGGTAGACCCAGGACTGATCACAGAATGACTGGTTTTCTAACTTAAGGGGAGGGGAAAAAGTAGAAAACCAAACAGAAGAAGTTGTTCTCCATACCTGCCCCCGATCATTTAATTCAAATACCCAAAGATGTGATTACAGGCGAGAATGACAATAACAAGTGACTAAGGATTACTAATTAGGTTTTTATTAAAGTTCCTATGAATTAATAAGAAAATCACAAAGACTCACAATAAACAGGCAAAGGGCGAGAGTAGGTTATCAAATGTGGAAAACATTTGAGGCCTCTCCAGTCATCAAAGAAATACAAATCTAAAAAGACGACAGTATTTTTCACCTACCAAGCAAGCAAGATTTTCGACCTAAGATTCCAAAGTTTTCAACCCAAGAGAAGAGAGATAAAATGTATAGAGAAGTAAACAGTACTTTGGAAATACTAGTATAAACAAGAATTTATCTTTCCATAAAAGAAATATTCCATAGCTCCACTGAAAAAAAGGCATTGACAGCCCTAGAGCCAAAGCACCCATAGCACAACAGGCAGTGAGGAATTAACATTAACCAAAAAAGGTCTGGCCTTTGCCCTTGGCTACTGGGAGGTGATCTCTAGGCCCCTGTAACATCCTGCCACTCAGAACTGTCTTTATTTGCCTCAGGGCTTTAGCCACATCAATGTAACAACATGATTTATGATGGGGGCTTTGGAACACATGTATCAGTTCAGTTCTGATCCCTAGAGGAACTACTAACTAAAGACACTGGTCTGACCTCCAGGAACGGCTAGAGACTAAAGGTCAGTCATGTAGACAGCACGAGATCAAGCCCCAATAAAAACTCTGGACACCAAAGATTCAGGTGAACTTCCTTAGTGTGTATATTGTCACACATTGTGGCCAAGAGAAGGTAATGCTGTCTATGACTCCACCAGCAATGATGACCAGAAGCTCTGTTTATAGTCAGCTGGTTTGAAGTGAGGGTGGGTCCTGGGTAACACCAAACTTGCAGCTAGTATCTGAAATGAGGGCAGCTTTGCCAGACTGTTCCTTCTAATTCTAGAGTTGGCTAAACTCATTGCACATCCATACTATGGTTTCTAAAAAGGACCTTTGGAGAAGTGGCAAATGCCACTAAAGAAGAAAATGTTCCATTCACATAAGACTGGAACATCTTAATATGCCATAAAGCAAGACAGCTATCAAAGACTAAAGAGATTAGGTCAAAAAGGCAAGGACACAACTTTAAATGGCTTCTATTGCCTATGATAGGACAGTCTAAACATCTAAAGAATGATTACAAATAACTGAATGGCAAAAACCCATAAAAATTCATGTTGCATAATGATACTCAAAAATAAAAAAACAAAAACAAAATACCTCAGTGAGCTAAGACAGAATCCATCATAAAAACTGAAAAAGCAAAGAAATTAAGCACTGTCTTTCCTATATGAAATGTATTTTGGACAACTGGGCACGGTGGCTCATGCCTATAACCCCAGCGCTTTAGGAGGCCGAGGCAGGCAGAACACTTGAGCTCAGGAGTTCAAGACCAGTCTGGGTAACATGGCAAAACCCTGCCTCTACAAAATATACAAAAATTAGCTGGGCATGGTGGTACACATCTGTACTTCCAGCTACTTAGCGGGCTGAGGTGGGAGGATTGTCTGAGCCTGGGGGATGGAAGATGCAGTGAGCCAAGATCATACCACTGCACGCCAGCCTGGGCAACAGAGAGACCATCTCAAAACAAAACAAAAAAGGTTTCGGTCCATTTATACGGAAAAATTCCAACTAACAGTGATTCAACTGGACGCAGCCAACTATAAAGTCTTCTTGCCACCCCAGCCCATCTCTGAAAAATTAAACCTGAATTTAATCAAGCATCTCCATCTACCTACGGTTTCCAGTTTATAGGAAATATGGAGTATAAAGAAAACATTATGATTAGTCAGCGAATTCAGAATAAGTACTCCACAAAACAATGACTTTGTTTCTTCAACAAATAAATGATTTCAAAAAAAGAGAGAAGACCTTTATGAATTAAAAAAGATGGCAGAGACAAACTAAACAAATGCCATGGGTGAACTTGTTTGGATCCTGGATCCTGATTCAAAACAACTGTAGAAAGACATTCTGGGGATAAATGTGCAAATCTAAATACGGACACAGTATCAGATTATATGAAAAAATTATGATTACTTTTGTTTGGATTATAATAGCATTATAGTTACAAAAAATGAATTCTGAAAAACTAGTGTGTAAAATGATGCCTGAGTCTTGCTTTAAATTAGTCCAGCAACAAAATAAGTGAAGGAAGGAAGGCTGGAAAGAACAGAATAAGACAGACAGTAGAAAGGTGAGACTGGCAAAATGCTGCTACTTATTAAAGCAAATGAGGGGCTAGGCGCGGTGGCTCACGCCTGTAATCCCAGCACTTTGGGAGGCCGAGGCGGGCGGATCACGAGGTCAAGAGATTGAGACCATCCTGGCCAACATGGTGAAACCCCGTCTCTACTAAAAGTACAAAAAATTAGCTGGGCATGGTGGTGCGTGCCAGCTACTCGGGAGGCTGAGGCAGGAGAATTGCTTGAAACCGGAAAACGGAAGTCGCAGTGAGCTGGGATCGTGCCACTGCACTCCAGCCTGGCGATAGAGCAAGACTCTGTCTCCAAAAAAAAAAGCAAATGAGATGGCTAAATTAGGTGCACTATAACATTTTCTTTACTTTTGTATATGTTTGCAAATTTCCATAATAAAACAGAAAAAGTATTATTTTAATCACATTCAACATTCACATTACAAGTGGGAATGTACTTCAAATAACGATATTTCTGGAAAGCAACTGGTGTTTGTGGAGGTAGGTAAGCAAAGGTTTTATAAAATCATATTTTCCTTAACTCAATAACTGTACCATGAAAATCAATTTTAGGGAAAAAATTTGAAATACAGATAAAGCATACATGACACTTTCCTACTTTTAGTAGTAATAAATGTCTACTTATTCTTTTACTATTCATATTGTAAGACAGGATTTAAAATGTTATGAATAAAAATAAAAATTAATTAATTAATATATTTTTTGAGACAGGATCTTATCTTGTCACCTAGGCTAGAGTATAGTGGCGGGATCACATCTCACAGCAATTTCAACGTCCCTGGCTCAAGTGATTCTCCCACCTAAGCCTCCCAAGTAACTGGGACTATAGGCATGCACCACCATGCCCAGCTAATTTTTTGTAGAGATGCGGTTTCTCCATGTTGCCCAGGATGGTCTTGAATAAAAATTTTAAAATAATATATTAAAGAATAATGTTTAATAAGGCTTACAGTATTTAAAAAACAGTTTATACATTTTTTAAAATATATATTTTATTGCATTTCAGGTTTTGGGGTACATGTGAAGAACATGCAAGATTGTTGCATAGGTACATATAGATTTTTTTTTTTTTTTTTTTTTTTTTGAGATAGAGTCTCACTCTGTCACCCAGACTGAAGTGCAGTGGTGCGATCTTGGCTCACCGCAACCTCCCCTTCCCAAATTCAAGCAATTATCCTGCCTCAGCCTCCTGAGTAGCTGGGACTACAGGTGTCTGCCACCATACCCAGCTTTTTTTTTAATTTTGTATTTTTAGTAAAGACAAGGTTTCGCCATGTTGGCTAGGCTGGTCTGGAATTCCTGACCTCAGGTGATCCGTCTCTGCCTCGGCCTCCCCAAGTGCTGGGATTACAGGCATGAGCCACCGCACCCGGCCTGCAATATGATTTTTTAAATGGACAAAAAGAATTCAGAGGAAAGAAGAAAAAAATCTAACTCTAAGCTAACCCTAACCCAAAACAATTAACAGCAAATGTCTGTTAGTACTAGAATTAACAATAATCCAATAAAACATTTAGCTGCAGTCAGAATACACCACTCTCCTTGGTTATAATTTAACCTAAACAGAAGGAAAAACAACTGACTGCAGAGTTAAGAACTTAACAAAACTGGTTAAAATTCTTATTCTGCCACTTACAAGCTGGGTGACTTTACAAAAGAAATTTATCCTAACATTCAATTTCGTTATCTAAAAAGTAGAGTTAACATCTTCCTCGAAGGGCTACTGTAGGGGATATCTGTTCTTCAAACTTTACAGGCCTAAAGTAACAAGAGAATGAGAAGCAGATGGAGGTATAGCTGGAACAAGCTTGGCCATGAGGTGATAATGACTGAATCGAAATGATGGGTGCATACAGCTCATTCTTCTATTGCCTATCTTTCTGTGTTTTTAATTTCCATAAGAATTATAAAAACACAGCCAGCTGCAGTGACTCACTCTTGTAATCTCAGCACGTTGTAAAGCAAAGACAGGTGGATCACTTGAGGTCAAAAGTTGGAGACCAGCTTGACTAACATAGTGCAAACCTGTCTCTAGTAAAAAAAAAAAACAAAATACAAAATTAGCTGGGTGTGGTGGCACATGCCTGTAATCCCAGCTACTTAGGAGGCTGAGGCAGAGAATCACTTGAACTTCGGAGGTTGCGGTGAGCCAAGATGGTGCCATTGCACTCCAACCTGGGCAACAAGAGCAAAACTCCATATCCCAAAAAAAAATAAAATAAAACACACACACACACACACACACACACACACACACACACACAAGAAACCTTATAGAACAATTCCAGAGTTTCCACACCCACACAACAGGGTAACAATGTCTGAACAATTCAAGAGGAGCTGTTTCACCAAAGCATGTCCTTTGTATAAAAGGCTACTATAAAGAACCATGTCTACTCTAATACCTACCTACTGGCACAGTGCCTATACAAGAGCTATGTGCATGTTATAAATTACCTATATAATCCCCTCCCATAATTCATGCTAAACAAAAAATTTTAATTATTTCTCTCTACCTCTTCCCCACACTCATCTTTTCTCATGTTGATGGGAAGAGGTAATTGAAACGCTCTGAAGGCAGTCTTTCACTGCAGTGAAAAGAAAATTTCAGAGCTAAGAAATTTTCTTTCTCATTATGTCTCAAAGAAAATCAGCAACAGGCCGGGTGCAGTGGCAGCACCTTGGGAGGCCAAAGCAAGTGGACTGCTTAAGCTCAAGAGTTCCAGACCAACCTGGGCAACATGCTGAGACACCATCTCTACAAATATACAAAAATTATCCAGGTGTGGTGATGTGCACCTGTAGTCCCAGCTACTTGAGCGGCTGAGGCAGGAGGATGACTTGAACCTGGGAAGTTGAGGCTGCAGTGAGCAGAGACTGTGCCACAGCACTCCAGCCTAGGCAACAAAGCAAGATTCTATCTTTTAAAAAAACCAAAAAGAAAAGAAAGAAAATCAGAAACATGTTCTTAATTAAGTCTGGACTAAACATATCTTATTGGTCCCTGGCATATCTTAACATGAGCAGAACATACGAACAATGTCTAATACACAGAGTGACTGCCCTATATCCACTGCAAGGCATAAACATTAAACATGCTTTACTAAATGAAAGGAATACAGAAACAACTGCCAAAAATGAAAATTACAGTTTCCTATAAGTAAATACGTATACACAAAAACATACAAATCCAACTTCCATTTTGCACTAACATCTAACCAATATAAAGGATATTCAAGGTTTTCCTATTCTCAGACTACACTCTCAATCTTCACACTTAACAAAAATCACCACAGGAATGAAAAGTGAAATCTTTACTCGAGTTGAATTTCTCTGGACCTATCATTGCGTTAAGAGGGAGGCTGACCCAGGCTAACACCCAAAAGTGGTAACTACTAAAGATTCTACAAGGTAAATTGTGTGTTGGACTCTCAAGCCAGTTGTTTAAGGAAACAGACATAACTGGCCTCTTTCTCAAAGAGCTGTATAACCTTATGTATGTAACAACGTGTGAAGGACCAGATTTTTTTTTTTTTTTGAGACAGTTTTGCTCTTGTTACCCAGGCTGGAGTCCAATGGTGTGATCTTGGCTCACTGCAACCTCTGCCTTCCGGGTTCAAGGGATTCTCCTGCCTCAGCCTCCCGAGTAGCTGGGATTACAGGCACCCACCACCATGCCCGGCTAATTTTTTGTATTTTTAGTAGAGACAGGATCTCACAGTGTTGGCCAAGCTGGTCTCAAACTTCTGACCTCAGGTAATCCACCCGCCTCGGACTCCCAAAGTGTTGGGATTACAGGCATGAGTCACCATGCCCAGCTGAAGGACCCGATCTATACAACAGTAAATGGAAAACAAAATTCAATTACTCCTTTGCCTGAGCACTCTGATCCAGTCAAAACATGAGGATATTGCCCTACTTTGGCTCACGAGGATCATCACTTCCTTTTCTTCTTTACTTTTTCTTTAAGAGACAGGGTCTCTCTATGTTGCCCAGGCTGGTCATCAATTTCAGCACGCAAGTGATCCTCCCATCATGGCTTCCCAGAGTGCCGGGATTAGAGGTGTGAGCCATCATGCTTAGCCAGATCATTACTTTTCTATCACTTAAATCTCTTTACCTTGGCTTCTATACCACTAAAGTCTTCTTTAAAAAAAAAAATCACTTTCTGAGACAGAGTCTTACTCTGTGGCCCAGGCTGGAGAGCAGCGGCGCCATCTCAGCTCACTGCAACTTCCGCCTCCTGGGTTCAAGCAATTCTCCGTCTCAGCCTCCCCAGTAGCTGGAATTACAGGCACCTGCCACCACACCCGGATAGTTTTTGTATTTCGGTACAGATGGAGTTTTCGCCATGTTGGCCAGGCTGGTATCGAATTCTTGAACTTAGATGATCCACCCACCTTGGCCTCCCAAAGTGGTGGGATTATAGGCGTGAGCCACCATGCCCAACCAAAAAATCTATTTCTATTTTGAGCTGTTATTTCAACCCTGGATTATTACTCTGTATGTGGTCATGTAATAATTATACAACAAGTTGTTTGCAACCTGAACGATTCAAGTTTTTAGTTTTTTTTTTTCTTTAAATTTCACAGATTGGCCACAGCAAGGGAATGGAAATACAGATTTTTGTGAAAGCAAAATAAAAGCTTGTCAGATTTTAATTGAAATGTATGGGTACCAGGATGAATAATTATTCATGCTAATGTTTTAAATCCTCTTATTAAAAGAAACATCATATGACCCATATAAAGACCAATTTTGTGTAATCTAAGTTATAAAATTCTACTGAATGCATCTTTTCCAGAAAATCCATGAGTTGCATGGCTTTATTAACATGAAAAAAAATGTAGATAAAACAATTAAAAAAAAAACTTTCCTCATCAGTACACGTCTGTCTAAATTTCCATTGTCTAATCTGTAAATGGGGATGTTTATCATACCTACCTCATATGGCTGCTGTAGAAAAAAACTCACTGTAACTATTCCGAAAATATCATCTAGGGACAGTAAGTAACTTTGTGACGTAACACAAAGCACTCAAAAGCATCTGTTGAATAAACAGGGTTTCATAAGCAAATTTAGTCTTTGGGTTCTACTAGCAGTACTCTATGCAAATGACAAAGCAGAGTCCAAATAATAACTTAGTAACAGAGAGATCACATGTAGATAGCTAATTATCACCAGTTTATCAGCTGATGTATTCCCAGTATCTTATATTTTTTAAAAAAGGTAATCAACTTGGTTTAATATGTTTTAATATCATATATGAATCAGTACTCCTTGGTTCCACATAAACAGTTACTAAGTATGTGTATCCTCTCTTCCACTTGATTCCTATTAAGCTATCTAAGTCAGAGCTTCCTAGTGTATATCAGGCTCTGACACCTTCTAGTTGCAGATTCCATCTCAGAGGACACCACCAACTAAACAATCTTAGATTCTCTTTTAATGTTTTTACTTCTCCCTAAACTAAAAATGCTTTCCAACTTCTACTCACGTATAATTTTCTTAGACTAACAGTCCACTATTTCCTTTATTTGGCTCACTACATAAAGTTCCATATCATTTAGGCTGATCTCTTGATATGCAGTGAATGAATAAATGGATGTTCATGCCACTACTCATGTCATTCCACAGCTTCCATTTTGTAACCAAGAACTCACAAATATTCTGTCATAAAGTATTCCTCAATGTACTGGCTGTCAACGGTCTTGTTGCTGAAGTACTGACGGGCCGTTCTTCAAATTCAAACTATTCAAATAAATGTTGGCATTCAGAACATAAATAAATGCCCTGCTACAATTTTTTGGCACTTACCAAATAACTTACATTGCCCAAGCTGTATTGTAAATGGCTAAAAAAAAATTGGTCATGCCATATTATACCTCAGTACCTAACATACTACCTGGAGATAGTAAGCAGTCAATAAATGTTTGAGGTCAAAACCATGAGTAAGAACTCTGACAACCAAAACTGTGAAATCAGAAAGTTGCTCAAAGGGAATCCACAAAGAGAATCCACAGGAGCATCATCTCTATTTATTCACAAGAATGTATACTTTATGTTACATATTCCTATATGCTATCAAAAAAATAAGATGATCCCATGAAGCTCAATTCTCTCCTTGGTATGTCACAATTGTTAAAAAACATTCAGTAAAAAGGGACATTGGTAACCAAGTACTTATTTGGTTATCCTGAAATAAAAATACTTGGGCAGAAATAAGAGATCTGGTTTTTAGTCTTAGTTTCACACCTTTACTCCTGTGATTTTAGAGTTACCCAATTTCTCTGAATCTCAGTTTCCTCATCTGAAAACATAAAGGGGTACATTGAATTATTCTTCCAATCTTCTATAAACAGTGAAATTGTACATTAAACATGGGTCTAACATACTGAACAAATACTAAGAAACTTATTGTGTGCCAGTGCCAAAAAGTAATAAAAAGCACATTATCTGCCTTCCAAAAAGTTCAATAATACTAGCATGAAGAGAGGTATGCAAAAGTTAGGATGACAAGAAATAGACAAGAATTCACACAAAGGTGACATTAAAAAAAAAAAAAACTAACATGAAAGGATATATAAAATCAAGTTTCAAATAGAAACCGACAGTTTACCTTCACTGATCACATTACTAAAACTTAAGAGGGTAAACTTAATAAATCAGTAATTTCTTTTAAGGAAACAATCATTAAAAGGAGCTAATACTTTATTAACGTGCAACTTTGGGAATGCTTATTATGTACATGTCCCCCTAACTTACATAAAATCCATTAACACCTGTAAGTGGGTTGAATCTGTATGATCTAGAAAGAACGTTATTGCATGTAATTGTTAAGTAAGGTACAAGCATAGAAATCAATTGCTATTCAAGGAATTATAAAGTAACGTTATAAGCCTTATATAAATATAAGCCTAGTACATAAGTATTACTTTTCACCAAACAGTCATGACTTCCTAAAATCTGACTTGACGCTTATTTTACATAAAGTCCTTTCTTAACTTTTATAAAACGAAACCATACTTAATATTATACAAGTTAACACAAGCCAATTCTAAGTTAAAACTAACAGGTTAGTAACTCAACAACTGACACAAGATTTTCCTAAATTACTATTTGACCCTCTGCTTAAACACAGTCTTTAGTTTCTGTCCACTAAGAATTATCATAAACTGCCTATCATATATATTGAGATGTCACAGGAGAGAGCAATTGTCAAAACATGTCAAACATACACATAACCCACATGGTAGTTAAAATCATGGTACATTAATTAACACAATGCATGAAACCGAACAGGTCCATATTGATCTGTATATATGCATACATACACACATGTACATCTATACAATAATGGTAAGATTTCAAATTGGGGAGAAGGGATCAACTTTTCAAACAATGGTATCATGGCAAATGGCTATACACAGCATGAAGAAAAATATCTGGAGGTACATATTCACTAATAAGAACTAAAACATCAACAAGAAACTACTTTTAACCCTTCGGATTACTAATAATGATTATAATGAGTGCTAAGTGTTAACAAGATTAACAGTGGGTCCACTGGCACATTTCCAATAAAAAATATAAACTGGTACAACTTTTGAGGAAATTTAATCTAGCACTATGCACCAAAATTGACAATGTACGAACCAGCAATTCTACTTCTGGGAATGTACTGAAAGCAAAGAATGAGACAAGTGTACAAAGGTATATATACGCAGTGATTTTTATTACACCATTACTTTTAAAAATGATAAATTTAAAAGCTATCAATGGAAGTTGGTAAAATAAATTATGCCTGTAGTCCTAGCTACTTAGAAGGTTGAGGCAGGAGGATATGGCTTGCCTGAGAGCCTGGAAGCTAGAGGCTACGGTGAGCTATGATGGTGTCACTGCACTCCAGCCTGGGTGACCCAGAAAGACCCTGTCTCTAAAACAGTAATAAATTATAACACAACTCTGTAAAGTGACAAATTTTAGACATTTAAAATGTTTGTTTAGATCTATACATATTGAATATTGAGAACATATATCATGCAATTCTGTTTGTGGATTTTATTTTCATTAACTAATGCAGAGAAGGACATATATATATTTAAGCACTTAAAAGTCTGGAAAATTTAATAGCGATCTTTTTAATACTGGCTACCTCTGGGTGCCAAACATGTACTTTCTCCCAGTTCTTTTAAAAATCTCATATATAATTAAGAGAGGAAAAGCGCTTATATCCATTTAAAAAAAAAAAAAAAGACGTCACCCTATACATTACAAAGAAATAAAGACCTTGAATTTGTTGCCCCAGAAGAGCTAGTCCCAACCACAGAGTAAAACAAAGATTCCCACCTGCTTTCAATCCCAATAGTTTTGCCCCACTCCCATTCTAAATATAGCCTTCCCTAAATGGTCATTCATGTTTAGTTTTCCGATTGTTATCTTTTTTTTTTTTTCTGAGACAGACTTTCACTCAAGTCACCCAAGCTGGGGTGCACTGGCACAATCTTGGCTCACTGCGACCTTCAGCTTACTGCAGCCTCTGCCTCCCAGGTTCAACTGATTCTCCTTCCTCAGCTTCCTAAGTGGCTGGGATGACAGACACCCACCACCATGCCCAGCTAAGTTGTTGTTCTTTTTTTTTTTTTTTCTAAATACAAAGATGGGTTTCACCCTGTTGGTCAGGCTGGTCTTGAACTCCCGACCTCAGGTGATCCGCCCACCTGGGCCTCCAAAGTGCCTGGATTACAGGCATGAGCCACCACGCCTGGCCTTTTTTTTTTTTGTATTTTTAGTAAAGACAGGGTTTCGCCATATTGGCCAGTCTGGTCTGGAACTCTTGACCTCAAGTGATCTGTCTCGGCCTCCCAAAGTTCTGGGAATAGAGGCATGAGCCACTACGCCCCAATTGTTATCATTATGTAGACATAAGAAAGAGGGAGAATAGAACCATGAAAAGAACATGAGATTTGGAATCAAAAGACTTACATTCAAGTCCTGGCCCTATGTTACCTGGACTGATTTCACCTAACAAGTTTTTTCATTTGATTACAAAAAGAAAAAGTACCTGTCTCACAGAGTTGTTGTCAGGATCTAGCAAATACTATACACACATGGAAGTTACGCAAACCATAAGGTGAAATACAAACATCAGTTACTGTTATTAACTAAGCCAGATCTCTGATGTAGCAGTAACTGATGCTACATATTTCCAACTGGAAATCCTACTGTTAGCTCAAACTCAAAATGTTTAAATTTAAATTCAGTGGCTACCCTTTAAATCTATTCCCTAATTTCTTCATTGTCAATAAAACTATCACTACTACCCTAAACTTCACTTATTATTTTTTTTTTTTTAACAAACTCTCCAAAGTGACAATGGACCAAGCTTCAGTTATTTCTGTCCAAATCCTACCCACTTTTTTCTTTCTAATCCAACCCCTCATTTCTCCAACGACATAACCCTTACTTAGGAGCCTGCAACCTCTTCTCTTTGCCTTTAATCTCTATCTTGCTTCAATCCTTCCTAAATACTCCCTACCAGTTAGAACAAGGTAGTCAGGCTGCTTCCCTCAAATATTTTCCCTAGCACCTTACCGTTGCCTACAGCAGGGCACAAATCAACAGCTCAGCAGGCTCTGTCGTTTGTTTCTTTACAGCTACACTCTCCTTGTGACCACTGGTTCAGTACCCAGACAGTTTCACTTAATTGCACTGTCTGCCCACCCCTCTTAGCATGTGAATTTTGCCAACTTGACATAGACTAATGCCAGGCTTTGGAACAAAATTTACCTGTATTTGAATTCTATCTTTCTCAATGAGGCACAGGTAACCTCTACACATCAGCTGACAATCTAAAATTTGCAACGATACCTTTCAGAGATGAGAAGAATACCAACAATGTACTTCAGATTCCTTTACAGTGCAAGGAATATACTAAAAGCTTTAAAAATGGTGGCAATTATGACTTTAATTAAACTCCAGCATTCAAGAACTTCATAATTAACCCCAGTTTACTTTTGTAGCAGTATCATCAACTACTCCCTTACATGAGAAACCTATACCCTCACTTTACATATTCCTGCCAGGTAAAATTCCCATCTTTATTTATCTGAATTCTACTCATCTTTAAAAGTCCAAGTACCATCCTATTACCACTTTGGAAAGTCTTCCCTTATCACAGGTGGCCTACAGTATTCTTTCTCCCTTCTCCAAATTTACAGAGCTCTTAAGCAGTTAATATAAGGTAGCAGGAATTATCTTATTTGGGGGAAAAAACCTATCTTGCATTATGACAAGACATCTATTCCTCCTAAATCCTCCTAGGATACAGTCAGCTATAAATGAAGGCGAGAGGTATATTTTAAAAAATATTGATTTGGCTAGGCACCGTGGCTCATGCCTGTAATCCCAGCACTTTGGGAGGCTGAGGCAGGCGGATTACCTGAGGTCACGAGTTCAAGACCAGCCTGACCAACATGATGAAACCCCATCTCTACTAAAAATACAAAATTAGCTGGGCATTGTAGGGCATGCCTGTAATCCCAGCTACTAGGGAGGCTGAGCCAGGAGAATTGCTTGAACGTGGGAGACGGAGGTTGCAGTGAGCTGAGATCACACCATTGCACTCCAGCCTGGGCAACAAGTGCGAAACTCCATCTCAAATATTAATGATAATAATAAAAATACATTGATCCCACTGCATTTGTTTCCAAATGTAGAGGGATAACAACTGAACCCATATATCCCCATATATAAGGAAAAGAACCAGAAAGTATCTCATACTCATTAAAATCTATCCAACTTCTCAATTGGAGATTAATTTACCATTTCCTCTTGAGAGATTACCATGATGATACAGTCAATTATCCCAGCCTTACTGTGAACTATTGGAATACATTCAAAACTTAGAATTAGGCCAGACACAATGGCTCATGCCTGTAATCCCCAGCACTTTGGGAGGCCGAGGTGGGTGGCTCACTTCAGGCCAAGAGTTCAAGATCAGCCTGGGCAACATGGTGAAACCCATCTCTACTAAAAATACAAGAAGCAGTGGGGTGTGGGAGTACGCATCTGTAATCCCAGCTACTGGGAGGCTGAGGAAGGAGGATCACCTGAGCTCACCTGAGCCCAGGAGGCAGAGGTTGCAGGGAGGCCTAGATCACGCCACTGCACTCCTGCCTAGGCAAAAAGTAAGACTCTGCAAAAAACAAACAAACAAACAAAAAACTTAGAATTAACTGCCTTATATGAGAAGGCAAAAGCGGGAAACCCCAATGACAATCTCTGACCTTAAAAACTGGACACGTTCACTATTTATTCAATATTTTGGGGGCATCTAACATAAGCCAGACATTGTCCTAGGTGCTTGGAATACAAGTATCTTCAAGATGCTTTCCAGTTGGATAGAACACATGAGATTTAGATAACCCTGAAGTGCACTAAAAGCTTCAGAGAGAAAAGATGATTGGAAATAATTTTGTCTGATCTCTACTGCTGTAAACTGCAATTCTTAGCAATTCTCCCTCGAGGAGTCACTGGCTACTGCATCAATGGAGATAATGTCTTCCACAAATGGAGTGTCTAGGTTGGTCAGATCAGAATACATCTGATTTAGGAAGACTGCTGCCCAGGGATTGAAAACTGGGTATCAGCCTCCCTAAATCAGATGTATTCTAATCTGGTCCTACCCTTTCTCTGCCAAGAAAAGGAAAGAAAAAGAATGAAAGATGAGTAGGTCAGGCATTTTCCTCACATTCCCCTAAAATAAAAACCTTTTCATAAAAGTTCAGATCTCCTAAATTTATGTCTTGTCTACAACTAGACAAGCAACTTCACCAGAAGAATGAAGACAGCATTTAGAAAGGTAGTGCCCAAAGACAGCAAACAAGGTAAAAATAGCAGAACAGGAATACTTTTAAAACAAAATGAAAAATACTTGGGAGTACATCCTTCAGGTTTTTTCCCTAGGTATACAAGAAGTGTATACATTCAGGCAATATGGTTTTATAAAAATGAAGTAACACCCTAAATACTACTGTGGACTTTGCTTGAACTGCATAAAATACATGTAAATGCATTACACATTTTGGTGTCCATACCATTTATAAAAACTATAATATAAAATGCATGATTTTAGTGAAAATTTTCTAGTTGCATGTTTCATTTTATAATGGAAACTAAGAGCAAAATAAAACCAAAATTACCTATAGGGCAAATACAGAATTATATAAGACAGAGAAGATGGGGGAAAAAAAGAAAATGTAGAATTAGCTTCATTCTGTTAAAGCAAGACTATCTATAAACATACAGCAATATTAAAGCAGCCTGCCAAAATCTGGCATTTGCAGTAAAACAATTACTAAAAGCCATTATATTACTATAATATTAATAATATAGTAGTGAATTCATTAATATTTCAACAGGTATGCTGCACAGTTACTGAAAAATTATTAAGTGTGGAATGTGAAGGAAAAAATGATGTGGACAGTCTCAATTCAGTGACAAAAAAAGGAAATGGATCACAATTATTTTCATCTCCTAGCAAAATTATAAGCCAATAAAACATGAGAATTCAAAAGAACAAAATCACGGGTGGAAAAAAATGTTACTCCACAATCCTCAGAGAACTCACTAAATAGCTATGAAAGCAGAAACAAATTAACCAAGGAAAGAGGGTACTTCGAGGCACTGAAGTACTGCACTTACAAAAAGTAACTCAAGAGAACTGGAACTTCACAGAGGGATGGAAAGAAATGCCACCCTCTCAGGGACCTAAACAATGGGGGTACAGTTTGCAGACAAATTAAGCTGATTTGGTCCATAATAAAGAACCAGAGACAAGTAATCTTTACATCCTTTATCTATGTGAGTTAAGTAAAAACTCATTAACCTAGCACTATACAATCTGGTTGGCTAGCCTTTCATTTATTCTACATCCTCAAAGTAATATGCATTTGTCATTCACTTCCATTAAAATTTCCAGTGGTTCCCTATTTCCTATAAATATATATACATAGACATGTATGTCTCTCTTGTTCACTGTTGCATTGCTGAAGCTAAAAGAGCATGCTGCAGGGTTCGATTAGCATTTTAGAAATAAATGAAGTGAATTTGGCTTCAACTACTTTCCAATCATGCTGGGTTTACTGGAATTCACCTGTAGGCCTTTGTACATGCTAGGTCAGAGTACATTAGTTTCCTTACTATGATTTCCAAACCTGGATATGTAGAGCCCTCCCTGCCACACCACCTTCCACTACTAACCTCTCTCAAACTAGTCCAGCCTCAGTGACCTCATTTTTCTTTGCATATGCCATGTATATCAGAGCCTTCCCATTTACTGTTTCTTCAGCCAAAAATTCCTTTCAAAGAGTCACACAGCCCTCTTACTTCTCTTGGGCCTTTATTTAAAAGTCCATCGGTGGCTGGGCTTTGGGAGGTCAAGGCAGGATCACCTGAGGTCATGATTTCAAGACCAGCCAGGCCAACATGGCAAAACCCCATCTCTACTAAAATTACAAAAATTAGCCGGGTGTGGTGACAGACATCTGCAATCCCAGCAACTCGGGAGGCTGAGGCAGAAAAATTGCTTGAACTAGGGAGGCAGAGTTTGCAGGGAGCCGAGATAAGGCCACTGCACTCCAGCCTGGGTGAAAGAGTGAGACTCCATCTCAAAAACAAAACAAAACAAAACAAAACAAAACAAAACAAAAAAGTCAATCAGTGAGGCCTTCCCTGGCCACCTTATCTAAAGTTTCAAACCCCCAACCCTGACACTTCATATCCTCCCTTCTCTGCCGTTTTTCTCCTTAGCAATTATTACTCTTACTCCATTTTTTAAAATTGAAGATAGAAATGTTTCTTTGGTTTGTTCACTCCTGAATCCCAAGCACATCTACAGCAGTGCCTGCCAAAGAGTTAGGTACACAATAAATAGTCATCAAAACTCTCTGAGGTGGCTAAAATACTTTTAAAGAGGTGAAGTGACTTCTTCAAGTCACCTCACGCTTTTTCTTAACCAAAATATCGTCCTATGCCTAACAAAGCTCAAATTCTGGTCGGGTGAGGTGGCTCACGCCTCTAATCCCAGCACTTTGGGATGCTGAGGTGGGCGGATCACCTGAGGTCGGGAGTTCGAGATCAGCCTGACCAACATGGAGAAACCCTGTCTCTACTAAAAATACAAATCAGCCAGGCGTGGCGAGGCATGCAAGTAATCCCAGCTATTTGGGAGGCTGAGGCAGGAGAATCACTTGAACTCAGGAGGCTGCAGTGAGCCAACATGGTGCCACTGCACTCCAACCTGGGCAACGAGAACAAAACTCCATCTCAAAAAAAAAAAAAAAAAAAAAAAAAGCAAAAACCCTTAAAACCAAATTCCAAAAAAAAATAAAAACAAAATGTACAGATAAAGCCAATTTTGTTTAACTTATAAAAC